>CAUYLG010069759.1:0-94010 GCA_963573385.1 Cacajao melanocephalus
CTTCCTTCCTTCCTTCCTTCCTTCCTTCCTTCCTTCCTTCCTTCCTTCCTTCCTTCCTTCCTTCTGACACAAGGTCTTGCTCTGTCACCTAGGCTGGAGTGCAGTGGCGTAATCACGGCTCACTGTAGCCTTGAACTCCTGGACGCAAGTGATGTGATCCTCCCATCCCAGCCTCTCGAGTATCTCAGACCACAGGTGTACACCACACATCTGGCTAATTTTTAAAATTATGTAGAGATGGGGCTCTCCCTATGTTACCCAGGATGGTCTTGAACTCCTGGGCCCAAGTGATCCTCACACTTCTGCCTCCCAAAGTGCTGGAATTGCAGGCAAGAGCCACTGTGCTTGGCCCTGTGTGGATCATTTTCTTCTAGTAATTCTCTTTCCTTTTGACTTTTGAGGCGTCACTATCTTCTGGTTCCTTCCTAGCCCTACCTCCTTCATGGAATCCTCTTCTTTCCTCTCTTTAACTTCAGGGTTTCTCTTCTTATGCCATACTCTAATGGTGAGTGACCTTACTTAAAGTCAATTTCGGCTTCCTCGGATGAGTACCAATTATCTCCAGCCTTCTCTCTGGTGTCACACAGAACTGTCTCTCTACTAGATAGTTCTACTAGGATGCACATAGGCATTTCAAGTTCAGTACGCTAAATCCTTGGTGAAACATGCACCTTCTGCTATATTTCTTATTCCCTTAAATGGCATCACAGGCCCCTTAGTTATTCATTTGAAGGATGAACAACTTTCACTCACTTGTGCATCTTCTCTTGCTCAGCAAACCAGTCACTACCTTCCATAGCCTCCTTAAACTCTCCTGTATCAATCAACACATCTCCACCTTCACTGATGTTGCCTTGGATTAGTCCTTTATTGCTTTACTATATGTAGTTACCAAATAGTAACCCAGGTTACCATTCTTGCTGCCATAAGTATTTTCCACCCTCCATTATTTCTTCCATACTGCAGACTGAATCATTTTTCTCAAATCCAATTTCCAAACTGATATGTCTGTCTCCTCCAGTGAATTTTTCTCGATGTGCTCCTTGGTAAAGTGTTTCAAGGTCCGGCTTTTGCTTCCCTCTCTAGCATCATTTTTCTTTCCTAGGCCACATACATTCTTTGCACTGATACTACTACCCAGCCAAGGCCTGAGCTTCTAAAAATTTTTTTTGCTTCTTTTTTATCCTTACTTGCTTTCCTGTCTTTGATCTTTCCCAGATCTTCTTGAAGCCACTATTTTTAAAGTCCTAATATTTTAATGATAACAAACAGGCCATTTATAGTTAATAAAACTTATAGTTCCTTTAGGAAAATGCCCATGTAAGTTAATCACATAAATGAATGGGAACACACATACAAAAATAAGTGGGAGAATGTGTTTTATGTTATAAAAATGTGATTTATCCTCAATTTCTAAGCACAATTATAAAGTAAGGAAGAGTGCATAGCTTTAAGGAAGTAAACAAATTTATTAATAGATTTTAATATTGGAAAAAATAAAATAATTTGAGAATATTTTGCTCCTCCTGAAGCCACTGGCCACCATTCTTCTGCTATTCACAGACTGGACAGTGATGCATCTAATTAGAACAAGAATGTAATGGAGAGTGTTTTCCAAATTGTGGGTCAGATATATAAATAATTAAAGGAGATATTGGCAGGTTTATTATTTGTGGTCTAGCTTATTCAGATATGTGTTCATATGCAAGGCTGTATTAAAATCAGAATTAATTTTCACTTAATCCATCAAAAAATTTTTCTTAAGCTCAATCAAGCAATGGTACAATAATTGAAAGAAGCAAATAATTCATATACTCCAACATGGCTTCCTGTATCATTATTAGAATTGATGTGTTGACTTATTCCTGGAGAAATGCTAAATAGCTATCATCCTGCCCTCATAATTGAGGGGATGGGTGGTTTAAAAAAGTCTAAAAGATCTCTGACTTGTTTTGTAAGTAATTTTGTCCCATAACATAATGAGGGGCTAAGCTATAAACCACATATAAATTACATGAAATACATTTAGCCAAAATGAAATTAAGATGAACATTGTCATTATGGATCTCTCAAGTGGAGAAAGAGAAAGTCATTAAAGATTCCACATAGTTTTCTCTCCCTGGTTGCTTAATGTTAGCACTCAATCAGATTCATTGAAAAAAGTAGTTCTATGCTGAAATAAGAGTGTTGAAAGAATGTGTGGATGTATTTTAGTGCTGATACCCAGTTACTATTCTAGGTATATCACTAGGATAACTTTTAGTAGTTGTTATGTGCTCTTAGGCAAATCATCTAACTTCTCTGAGCCCCAGTGTCTTCACCTGTAAAAGGAGAACAATACTAGCAATCACACCCACATCATAGGTCCACTGGAGGCGTAGTGAGTTTATATATGGAAACTCCTATCATAGTGCCTGCAACTTGGTAGGTCCTCACTCAATCCATCTCCCACAAATGCAAACAAGCAGATACATGTGCAAAACACATGAGCTCAGGCACAGAAGGACAAATATAGCTTTCATGTGGGCATGGAGATTGTCCCAGAGGTCATAGGGAAATGAAGACAAGCTAAAGAAAAAGAATGGCTCAGGCAGGCAAGTGGACTATTTCATAGAAACCACATAAGGCAAAATTCTTCATTTTTGGTCATCATTGCTATGCTTATTTTATATGCTTGTTGGTTGCTAGTCAGCCATGACATCTCACAAGAGTTTCTAAAAAGGAGTAGATTAAAATTTGTAATTCTGTTTCTTCCAATTACTCATCCCCACTTAGCCTGAATAGCTGATAAGGATCTTTCATAAACTGGTTTCTCAGAATCATGTTCATAAAGCTCTTTTTCATTGTATAGAATATGATCCAATGTTATTTCTTTGTGGAGGAGAAAGGGGTAGGTGAACAGTGGATGGAGACTGAGGGGATCAGGGCAAGGAGAGTGAGAGTAAAATTAGGTCTAAATATTTGTCACCATCTTCTGAATTAAGTATAACATTTGGACTCTTTCTTAGATATACAAGTTGTCTCTGAAATCTTGGAAGGTTTTCCTCTTATTGAAGGTTCTGGGAAAAGATTCCTGAGGTTCCCCAGGGCAGGATCTGCCTACAATTAGCTGACAATGTGGATCAGTGATTTGCCAACTTGAGGCTTCCCAGGGACTGCTCTGAGAAGGGGTCGGGGCCCAGAGCCAACTTAGGGTGTGGTTCAAGGCATGGGGCTATTCATACTGTGAGCACCCGGGATACTCTTCTCTAGAGAGCATCAGGGCAGGAGGGGTGGTAGCATTTGAGCACCAGTGTGCAAGTCCTAGCTCTGACAAGTGAACGGTTTCAAGCAAGTCACTTAACCTTTTTGTTTCTTATTTTCTATGTCCGAAATGTGCAGATTATGATATCTATCCTGCTTATCAGCAAACATTGTTTTGAAGGGCAATGTATATGAAAATATGTGGAAAACAAGAAATCTTAGTATAAATACAAACCACTCCAGGCTAAAATAGAGATTCTGGGCTGCTTGAAGGAGGAAAATGTGTTGGAAATGCCACCAACAGGGCTATCGTGATAAGCAGAAGGGTGTGGGAAACAGAGAGACAATATGGAGCGGTGGCTAAGAGCTCAGACCTGAGGTCGAATCCTGATGCTACCACACATAACGTGCATATCATGAGCATATTAGTTAACCTCTCTTAGTCTCAGTTTCATCACCTGAACAATGGGAATTATCAAATATTTACTACCTGGGTTTCTGTGAAAATGAAATAAGAAAATATATGTAATGTGCTTGCCATGTTGTAAGCTCTTAGTGAATATTAGCAACATATAAATGGACATGACAGCTCTTCCAGCTTTGCGCTAGGGGCTGACTTCATGTATATGACACTTGGTTTTTTTTTTTTGCACAGACCTTTCCGAAGTTTTTTATGCCCTACATAGGGGAGGTAGAAGGAGGGAAATCACAAAAATTGTGACAATTTCCAGATTAGACAGAGTGTAGGTGTTGTCACCTTGGAAAGAGTTTGGTCATATTTCTTAAACATTTTTTAGTGTTGTCTTGGAGATGATCCAAGAACATTTTCTTTCATTCATTCAACAAACTTTTACTGAGCACTCAGTGTGTGTAGGATGAGCTAGGCTAGGAGATAAGGATACAGTGGTGAGTAAGATAAATAAAATTCCTCTGCTAAAGAAGCAGATGCTCTAGTAGGGAAGACACAAAAAAGTACATATTTAGTATGTAGTATGTAGCAACTAGAGCTAGGAAGAAAAGTAAGGTAGGGGAAAGGCACAGCATTGTCTTTGGGAGGACGAAGGGTGGAGACAGTAGCCACTCTCCCCTGTTCTGAACCCAGGAGCACAGGGTGCAGGTCACAGCTCAAAGGGCATTGCACTTGGCTGTCCTCTGTGACTGTGTTTTTAAAAAAATACAAGCATGTTTTAAGACATGAGAGAATGACCACATATCCTCTCTGTCTCTATTTGGAGACAGTGGGCTTGGTCAGTTAAGATCCTAGGATCATAAGTGGGATAAGGCAGAGGTGACGATCTTCTCCTGCCTTTACCCCTGTCCTGGCCCATCACTACCCATAGGGGTAGGGGTGTGTGTGTGTGTATGTGTGTGTGTCTGTGTGCGTGTGGTCTGGGGTGGGATGGGAAGGTGGATGGTTTGGTATATATAAGGTCTTTTTCAGAACACTTGAAATGCAGACCTCTTCTGATAAGACTTTCTGTGACTCGGGTATATTATCTTCACAGCTCACAGTTTCATGGGACATTTGTGCAGATGAAATTGATCAGCAGCAGGAGGAAAATAGTCGTTGCCTAGGCAACCAGCTGATGACTCATACAGGCTTTGAAGCAGCCAAAGCTGTGAGACTGCAGTAATTTTCCAGATGCTTAACCCGCCCTCCTCTTTCTCTTTTCATTGTTTCCCACTCTCCATCCTTCTCTTCTTTCTCCACACCCACTTCCCTGGATGCTCCTACTAGATCCTGAGCTCTCTGGAGCAGGCATTAAGACCTCATCCCACCACTGTATATGTGGCTTAATCTGCTGCTGCTCCTCATTCTAGCAACCAGGGGATGAATGGCCAGGCTGCAAAAGTCTTGTTGCTACAGAGCTCCAAAAACGCTGCTTGTTGCCTTTAATCACAAAAACCTTATGTGAGTGTAGCACCTTTTCTTCTCATCGAATCTAACCTAAGCTTGTCCATTTGTCTTAGAGATCTGCAGAGCATTCCTTTGAGGAGTGGCAGTTAAACCTTGGGCCTCCCCAAGCAAATTTGTGAAAATGATATTTAAAGGTGACAAATCTCCTTTTGACATTAGCTCTCTCTGCTGGGTTTTCTCATCCTCTTGCCCCACGTTTCCTCACTCATAATCTGGGGCCTGATTTTCCAGGCTCTTCTTAATTATTCATCATAATCCCCTCTAAAATGCAAAGTGATAGAAGTTTAAACCATTCCCTCTTCCAAAGGCATTTTCATTTTAGCAAAGAGCTTTCAAAGGCAAAGTATTTCAAGACCCCCTCCCCCACAAAAAAGACTTTAATTAGCTTTTCAAATACAGATTTAGGCAGTGGGGCTTGGGTGGTGGGCTGTGGTCTGGTAAGAGGATTTTATCCTGCACATCGTATGTGCAGTACCTTCTTGCTGCTGATACTGACTTTAAAAACATTCATATTGGATACTTACTGGTGCGTCAATTCTGTATTCCACCCCCCATACATGTGTATTCCATTCACATATGTACACACACACACACACACACACACACCCTTGAGCAGCAGGAGCAACCAATGGGGAAACAACAAATCCCCAGTGATAAAGGTTGGTTCACTCATTTTTACTTATTGGATGTATGTGAAGCATCTACTCTATGTAGAATGTGGTAGCCATTGTTGGGATTGGGATGTCCACCTCAAAATGGCGTATGATCAGAATAGATTAAAGGCAAGCAGACACACACTTCTGTGGGAATGAGTAATACAGTTTGGGGAGAGGGTGCTGGGTGTGACTGCCTCTCAGAGTTTGCCCTCTGGGTCCCTTTACTGCTCTTGGCCTTAATTAATTCAGTTGGCTCAGGCCTATGAGAGCTTCCTCACTGGTGCTCCACCTGTCCCATTACGGTGTCACTCCACCTTGAGATGACCAGACTGCAAAACCACCAGTCACAGACAGATGCTTGTTCCCTTCATCATTTCCTGAAGAAAGCTCTTCTGATTGCAGGGACCTTCACAGTCTGAAAAGAAGGTGGATGCATATCCTTCCGGTCTCTCTGTGCATTCACACATACAGAAACATGCATGACTTCTGAGATGGATGAGTCCTTAAAGGGTACACATGCCAGTCATTTGTCTAGTGCAGGCATCACTTCAAAAGCATCTCTAATCGTCGTCACTGTCATCTCACTGCACCCAAATGCTCCAGAATGAGAAGCTGCTTCTCACAAGAAAACCCCTTTGTTTTTGAAGAAGTTTTAATGTTAATTTATTTGTGCACTTATTGAGCAATTCCTTTACTCCACAAAAATGAATTGACATGCCTATGGTTTTTAGACAATGGAGGTGCAATGGTGAGCAAGGCATCCTTGCTATCATGGTTTGTGGTCTTCAGGGGAGGCAAAATTAACTGAACAATCCAGCAGGATTGTAGTTACTGATGGGGAAGAGTCCTGGGAGGCAGCAGTGCCGGGGATGATGAGACCATAGCGTAGGGGACTCTGGGCCAGTGAAGATGAGAGGCAGGGGTCAGGGAAGTCCAGGAATGGCTTCCTTGGGAAAGTGATGAAGGCACCAAAGAATGGAGTTAGCTGGGCAGGGTGGAATTGGGAGCATTCCAGGCAGAGGAAATAGACTGTTCGGAAATTATCGTGAAGTGGCAGGAACCACAGCAGGTTTGAGAAAGGGAAAGGGGGCCAATGTGGCTGGCTAGTCCAGAAATGGGCAGATCAAACATGGCTTCCAGGACACTGTGGTGGAGGCCCCAGCTGACTCGCAGTGCAGTTCAGATGAGGGAGCAATAATGCAATAATGGTTTCTACCTTTTTCTCTCTTTCTTCCTCCACCCCATGTTGCCTTCCTCCTCTCTCCTCTTTTTTTTTTCTTTTTTTTTTGAGAGCTGGTGCTCTGTAACTAATTTGGTCTTTCTCAGAAACCCCATCTGCTGAGGAGCAAAAATTTCAGTTTCAAAGCTTAGTGTGAAGTAAAAATATAAATACAGACGGTCCCTGAGTTACGGTGGCTCGACTTAACAATTTTTCGACATAACGATGGTGTGAAACTGTCACAAATTCTATGTAATGTACAGTATTCAATAAATTATGTGAGCTATTCAATACTTTATTACAAAATAGGCTTCATGTTAGGTGGTTTTGCCCAAACGTAGGCTGATGGAAGTGTCCTGATCATGTTTTAAGATAGGTTACATTGTTCAGTGGGTAAGGTCGTAGTAAATGCATTTTTGACTTATGAGGTATTTTCAACTTATGACACATTTATCAGGATGTAATCCATTGTAAGTTGAGGAGCATCTGTAATCTTGTGAGTAAACATACTCAGATGCAGCAACCCTGACCTCCAACTCTTCAAGATGGTTTTGAAGAGTGGGCTGGATTTTGGCTTACTTAGTACTTGTAACAGAAATGACAAAGGAGACCTTGGAGCCTTGCAGTGACCTGGACTATCTTCTGCTTTTTTCAGTCTCTTCAGAAGTGTCCTTGTCTTCCTGGCCTCCAATTCAGACCACCTTCTAGTGGCTGTGGTCTGCTACTTGTGCATCTTGTAGCTGGGTTTTTTTTTTTTTTTCCTTTTCTCTTTCAAATTAGTCGGAGCCCAGCGTCTGCCCCCAGGATGATCTGATCTTGTCTCAGCTTTTGCTGTATTTTTGTCATGTTCTCAGATGGCTTTGTCCACATGTCCACCTGAAGCATGTGGAGTAAAGTCTTCTGATTTCTGCTCCTATAAGTCTTGGTAGGCTGTGGGCTCTCAGGAGCTCACTGTATATGAGAATATGTGCAGGATGAGAAGTATAAACTACATGTTTTGTTTCCTACCATAGAACAGCAAGCGGGACCTTCTGTGTTCTGTGGGGAACCCATGATCTGGGCAGCCAGATTTGATTCTAGATTAAGTTAAAAGAGAGGATAAAGGAATTCAGGAAACCTTTTCTTGCATAGCTGCTGGTTTGCTGCAAAATTCCATTTCAAAGTAAAAAATGGGAATATGAACTCTTCCTCCCAGCTTCTTTGCATTTTTCCTTTACACTTTTAATCTTTCCCAGAGCAGATGGATGGCTCTGGCCACCTAGGGGATACATTTACTTTTTTGGATTGGCATAAGAGAAAAGTGTGTGGGGTGTGTCTATGTTTCAAAATAGGATTTCTGTTACTACACTATTTTAAGGATTTTGGGTGCTTCTCCCTAGGATCATTGGGAAGTCACTGAAGCATTTTTAGCAAGGGAGTGACAGATTCAGATTTGCATTTTTATAAAGATCTTGCTGTCTGCTGTAGAGAATAGATTGGATGGGGCAAGCAACATGCAGGCAGATCAGTCAGCAGTTAGTGGGTGGTGGCAAAGGAGATAAACAGTGATAGAATTGAGGGATGTCTAGATGGTTAGACAATAGGATATAGAGACGGATCAGATATTGGGTCGAAGGAGAAATAGATATCAAGAAAGAACCTCATTTTCTGCTTTATATGACTGGATAAATTTGGGGACCATTTACTGAGAAAAGGAATAGAAGAGATCCAGATTTAGAGAGTGGTGAAAAATATCCAGTAGGACATTTTGAGTTTAAAGTATCTCTGAGAAATGCAAGTGGAGATGATCAGTAAGTGGTGGGACGTTTGAGTCTCAAGCACAGGGCAGAGTCATTTATGTGTAAATGTCTTAGTCTGTTTGAGTGACTTAACAAAATACCATAAACTGGGTAGTTTATAAACAACAGAAATTTGTTTCTCACAGTTCTGGTGGCTGGAAAGCCACCAAGGTATCAGCAGAGTTGGTGTCTGGTGAGGGCCCACTTTCTGGTTCACAGACGGCTCCTGCTAGCTGTGTCCTCGTGTGGTGGAAGAGGCAAGGCAGCTCTCTGAGGCCTCTTTTGTGGGGGCACTAACCCCATTCATGGGGGGCTCCACCCTCATGACCTAATCACCCCCCAAAGGCTCCACCTCCAAATACATCACATTAGTGACTCACCTTTGACACATGGGTTTGGGGGTGCATACTGTAAGTGAACGTTGGTGCAGTGGAAGCAAACAGCCCAGGGAGGGTGCATGGAAGGAGAAGACAAGTGGGTGTTGGACGATAAAAGAAAATGCAGAGGTGTGGTGGCAGATAAAGGGGACTTATATTAAATTATAAAAAGAATTTATAGGAAGAGAGGCTGTTCTTGTTAAAGAGGGTAGAGCCTTGAGCACTTTTAAATACACAATCTTGAGATAGTAGCAAAGTGGAGAGGAGAAAGTGCATGGATTTAGAGCACAGCTTCCTTACCTCCTTCCCCAGACATGGAAAAAGAAGCTTCCCCTATGACATAAAGGAGGGAGCAAGGATTCGCCTAGAGCAGATGAATCTGTAGTGGGGCGACCAGGAGTTGAAGGCATTACTATCTGATGATCTCTGTTTTTGTTGTCATGTAGGGTATGAGATCCTCCAGAGAGTGGGTTGGGTTTTAAGGATGGGGTTTTGGTTGAGGTTTTAAGGATCTGGTAAAAGTGTTGCTGTGAGGTAATGGGAGACAGGTGAACTGGGACAAATAGGGTAGATGACAGTATTTTGTTGTGTCATCTCCAGCCTTAACTTTATGTGTTTTTCCCACTCTGGCCTTTTCTCCTCTGACTCCTCCCAACCACTGATTCTCAGAATCCACTGCCTTCTCCATTGGATTCTTCCCCCACTCCACCCCCAATTACTATCCTCAGTCTGAGAAAATGATGCATCTATTGAGTTAACAAATCAAAGAATGACTCCATAAAGGGCAGCCATTTGTTATTTGAATAAAACTTTAAAAACAAAACTAAACACCATTTCCCTTAATTCTCTGTATAAAATTGGAGTCTTCCTCTTTACTTCCCTTCTTCCTTTTCCCCAAACTAGGTGTGCTAAGACTCCCTATGAGCTGCCCTCTAGCTAAAAGATTAAGGGAGGAGAATAAGTTCATGAGCATGGCAAGGCTGCCAGAAGCTGGGAGATCCAATTAATACCATTGTAAGCTTTGCTGCCATTAGAGGAAGAAAAGTTAATTGTATGACATGAGCAAATATTTGAAAAACAAAGAAATTTCAAAACATCTAAAAGCAATTATTTTGTTTTGGTCTGGGTAGAAAACATTAAAGTAAAAAACAGATTAAAGAATGAAGATGGCTAATCCCAATAATGATAACTTTATAATAAGAATACATGAAAAAAGTATGTATGACTGCCCTTCAAAACTGTTGTATCTTCATGTATATTTTTATTGTTCATTGAGAATATATTACCTATTTCTTGGAGTGTAGCAGGATAGCATTACCTACACTACAGAGTGTAATTTTTCCTTTTAGAATTGTGATTGAAGTTCAAAGCTGAGAAAAGAAGGTGCAAAGAACATATATTCTAGGTTCAGAGGGCCGTTGCGAGTTCATGAGGCCCGTCTTCAGAGGACTGTACATAAAGAGGAGGACTGAAGAGAGGGGACAAGACTATCTTTTACAGGAATGCAGTGTTTGTGATAAGGGATGTTCTTCTTCCTCCTTTTGCCTCCTCCCCACAAAATCATGGGTGAATGTTGCATGAGAGCCACCTATAAAACCACTGGGGCATCTGATTGCTGGTGGCTATTAGGATATGGAGATAGTCAAACAAAGAAAGTGAGAGAGGGAATATGAATAAGGAGCTAGAATACATTTCCCCTGTGTGGTGTGGTAAGAATGCTGTAGTTAAAATTAGATTTGGCTGCAGGTGACAGAAAACCTAAAGCAACAGTATGACTTAAGTTAGATGCTTATCTTACTCTTTCATATAAACAAACTCCATGGATCTGGCCAATCTAAAAAACTTCCAGCTCTGGTAATAATAGATGAGGCAATCTGGGCCAGCCACCGCTCTAAAGGCAACTAAAAAGCTGGGGAAAAAAAAAACAAACCTCTCCTTAGAATCATCAAAGAGCTAGCGAGATAGTGAGACATACCAGGCTATGACCCAGAGAGATGAGTAACACTAGGCCAGTTTTGTCCTGGGGGTACTTTTCAGTTCAAAGGAGAGCAGAGAGACTGATTTGTACTTTCTGGTGGCTCCCGATGGTGAGAGAAAAAGTGGTAATTGGTGGACCCTGGTGAATCACCTCTGCTTTATGCTGTGGCCCCAAGGGGCTATACTTTCGGAGTGTAGATAAACCAGGAGTTTATTTCCTTGCACAAGAGCCCAGTTTCTTTGTGTCATATGATGTCCCAGAAATCCAAAGGCCTTCAACCTAGATTAAAGTGGTCTTCTACTGCTAATGTCTCTGGTGCTTGGCAAAAGCCAACAAAAATGTCCTAAGAAAATAACGCTATGTTAGGGCTCATATTACTTCAGCAAATAATTTTCTTTTAAATAAATATGTACTACAATGCAGTAAGACATGATGAATAAGAACCAACCAACAGAAACAAAGACAGTTTAGGTACATAAGTGATATAGATATTGGAATTATCAGACATAGACTATAAAACAACTGTTTGCTCTCTCCAAAAAAATAAATACTTGAAAATTTAGCAAAACCCAGAAATTTTAAAAAGTGGCAGAATAAAGTTAAAACGAATATTGAATAGAAATCCTAGAACTAAAATGCACAATAAGCAAAGTAAAGAACCCAGATGGAATTAATAGAAAATTAGATATAGTTGAAAAGAGAATTAATAAATTGAATATTATTAGGGGAATCTATGCAGTGTGGAGAGCCAACAGGGTGAAAAGACTGAAGAGAGGCTAGGAGACAGGAGAAAAAAAGCTTTATTAGAAATAAACAGTCTATAGAGAATGACAAAGGACAATTTCTCAGGTTATAAATCACTTCTAAATTTCTTTACCCCAAGTAAGATAATCCCAAAATACATAAAGTAAAAATTATCAAAAGTCCAGGAATAAGTAGAGAAATTGACAACCGTAGTGGATGATTTTACTACACATTCATCTGTCAGTAATTGATAGAACAATCGGACAAATATCAGTAAGAATTTAAAAGAGTTGAACAACATATTGAATAAACCTGAGAATGTTTCAGGAACTCTTCTAGGTATTGGGGAAGAGCAGTAGATAAAACAGAAAAATCTTGGCTCTTATAAGGAAAGCTATGAAGAAACGTCAAGCTGAGAAGGTAATACAAAGTACTAGGGGTTGAGGGGTGGTTTGCCAATTTTAGTGGGGTGGTCAAGGAAGACCTGACTGAGAAGTTGACATTTGGGCAAAAACCTCAAGGTGGTGGGAGGAGAAGCATTCCAGGAAGAGTGAATAGCAAGGATACCCCTAATAATACCACCTCACAGCTCTCTTCCATTCTCCAGGGCTGACCTCAAATATGGGGAAAGAAAGGGATTGCCAGAGAAAGAAAGCAGCAAAGTGAAGGAAACTGGACCTTGGAAAAGAAATCTAGAGGCAGAAACAAGGTTTTGAACTTTGTCTCAAAAAATTCTACCCCTGATCTTGATCAGAGGAAGAATAGTTAGCAGTGATGAATTTTTATTTTATAAAAATTTATCCATTTGTATTTTATAGTCATTTATGATTAAATAAAATTTCCAACCATACACAGAGATCTCTAATCTCACCACTTTTGCAGAATTATTTTCATTAAAAGTTTTCCTTCTAGTCTTATCTATACGCATGCCTCTTTTTTTCCAACCCATAAAAAACCTTTATTGAGCCCAGATATGAGTCACAGAGTTAGGTGACTCATCTCCCACAGTTTCTTTGAGCCAGAATCTAAAGGTGAAAGGGGGATGATTTCCACGGACAACCTGTGAAGAATGGTTCTGGGGCATTCAAGGTGCACGAGGTGCTTGGTAGCTCCTGAGGACATGATGGGAAATAGAGGATTAGAGCAGTTGAACCAGAATTCAGGGCCCTCAAAATGGGAAGGGCTGGGGCAGAAGCAGCACGAACAAGCATAGTTTCCATTCTGCACACACAGGCAAGAGGGCATCAAACAGCAGCATAAAAGGGAAGGAGGTCCAAATTAAAAAATAGAACACAAAACACAACACTTTATCAACAACAGGAAATTAATTTTCATCTGTCCACCCTGAGAGGAGCCTTGGAAAAATCCATCTCTCTCCCATCTATGTTCCCAGAGCTCCTTACACAATGCCTAGTAGACAGCTTGTGTGCGGTGAGTGCTGGTGGGATTGGGTAAAGCAACCGTGACGCAGTGACTAGATGTGGTTAGCACTGTGAGAAACTGTGAGCTTGACACGCCTGGGTTCAAATCCTAGTTTTGCTACTTGTTAGTTGTGGGCTTTGGACAAATTACTCTTTGAGCCTCTGTTTCCTAATTTTAAAATGGTTATAATAGTTCCTACCTGGCAAGACTATAGTGAAAATTAAGTGAGATAATTCCTGTCATGTGGTTTTCAGCACATGGCATGTGCTGTTTTGACAACTTTGTCGCTTTGGTCCTGTGACCATCATGCTAAAGGCTAGAAGTGAAGGTTGGAGAGATTAACAATTTGATTGTTAATCCATAACAAAATATTTCAGAATATTTTGGTCTGTATTTTGTAGGAAATATCTTAATTCTAGCCTCCATTTTATTATCTACCACACACTTAAGTAGTCTTTGAATTTCCAGTAGCATTACTGTCTCTGGCTGTGAAAAATAGGCAGTTCTCCAAAGACCTTTCCGTGTCTGTGCTGAAAGGTGCAATGCAGAATTTTGCTGCAGTGAGTCTGCAGGCACTGTCTTGCTGAGGAAGCCTCTTAGACTCCCCGAAGCTGGCTTTGTGAAGTTTCTGTTTTGCATAATAATACATTTGGCCTAGAAAGGGCTTCAGGAACATCATTGTCTTTTATACTGTGAGCCTGATTGTATTAATCAACTCCCAAAGAACGAGTCAATCACTTTTCTCCTTGGGCCTCTTCGGTGCCATTTAGAAAAGCATCTTGTTAGTGGAGTAGTGGTACCTGTACCTCCCTATCTTCTGTATGGACTGGGGCAAGGTGCAAATCAAATGCCTCTGTAAAACCCCCTTCCTTCTGTCTGCAGAAGAAGAAAAGCAGGAGACAGAAAATGTATTCAGATTTGCTAACCTGGGTCTTTCTGATTGAAGACTGATTATCACTTGATGTTCAAGTTTAAATGGGTCAACAACAAAAAAAATCTATCTCCATCCTCAGGAACGTCATTCCAGTTGAGTTTGATTTTATTTACTTATGTGATTATAACTAAAAGTTTCCTCTGGAAGGAATAAAGTTATAGGAAATTACACAAAATTATTAACAGTTTTTCTGTCTTCTTAATGCCACAATTAAATATTGCTCTCAGTAATTATAATAGTATTTATCCTTTATTGAATAATTAATATATGTTAAGTATTTTGCTAAGTGTTTTACGTGTTTAATCTCTTTTTTATTTTAAAAACAATTTGCAAGGAAAGAAGTATTTATCCCTATTTTGCTGTAAAGGAGACTGAGACTCCACTAAGAAATGACCTGTCTTTACCTAATTTCGTTACAATATCCTTCATTTAATACTCTGCTTACCTAACACTGCAACTCTGCTTCTGAGCCCTCGTGTCTGCATTTGTTGGCCTTCGGTCTCTTCCCTCATTGTTGTTTCAAATGCAGTCTCAGCCACGACCCCAGTATCTGAGCGTCTGAGTCTGGGGTGGCTGCAGTCCATCGCTATTGGTTGCTCTGGGACGGGACCTTTTTGTTTTTTTGCTTATACTCTAGGAAGATGAGGATAATCAGGTCACTACTAAAAATACAAAATGGAACTGTGTCATTTTGTAAAATTGGTGGTAAATATATAGCATTTGATAAATCTTGGGATGCTATAGGCCCAAAGTAAAAGTGGGTTTTAGAAAGTATTTAGGCAGGCTGGACACAGTAGCTCATACCTGTAATCCCATCACTTTGGGAGGCTAAGGCGGGTGGATCACTTGAGGTCAGGAGTTTGAGACCAGCCTGGCCAATGTGATGAAACTCCATCTCTACTAAAAAAAAAAAAAAAAAAACAAAACCCCCCCAAAACAAAAATTAGTCAGGTGTGGTGGCAGGTGCCTGTAATTCTAGCTACTTGGGAGGCTGAGGCAGGAGAATTGCTTGAGCCCAGGAGGCAGAGGTTGCAGTGAGCTGAGGTTGTGCTACTGCACTCCAGCGTGGGTGACATGTTGAGTGACTCTGTCTCAAAAAAATAAGTAAATAAAAGAAAGTATTTAGGTAAATGTATACAAGAGGTTTTACTATAAATATGAGGACTAAGATTCCTGTGGCTATCACCTCTTTTGTTCTGCTTCTCTTGTGAATGTATGTTCTTCAAGTCCCAGCAGGCATCTTCATCAGTTCTACTGAACAATGTGTGGTGCCACCCATCCCACTATTCTGGTACTCATTTCTACCAAGCGTGGATGGAGGGGTTGGTGAGGGAGAGTGAAGAGGTGCCTGATATCTGCAAGCCTGGTTTCTCTTCTCAACTCTACCATCAGCCAGCTATGAGACTTTGGGAAAGTCAATTAATTTCTCTGGGCTTCAGTTTTCTTTCTTTCTTTTTGTTTTTTTGAGACAGAGTCTTGCGCTGTTCCCCCAGGCTGTAGTGCAATGGCATGATCTCGGCTCACTGCCACCTCTGCCACCTTAGTTCAAGCGATTCTTCTGCCTCAGCCTCCTGAATAGCTAGGATACAGGTGTGCACCACCACGCTCGGCTAATTTTTGTATTTTTAGTACAGATGAGGTTTCACCATGTTGATCAGGCTGGTGTCAAACTCCTGACTTCGTGATCCACCCACCTTGGCCTCCCAATGTGCTGGGATTACAGGCGTGAGCCACCACGCCTGGCCCAGTTTTCTTATCTGTAAAATGAGGGCATTGGATCCACAGTTCTCTTAAGAGACCATTTTAATGGAAAGTTAGGATGTTGAGAACAGAGAAAACCATTAAGCTCTAGCCAGAAACATCCTGCTGGTGTCAGAGATAGACTGTTGAATTCACTGGGCATAGCTGTGAAGCACGGCCCTATTTCCTATGCTCAGATCGTTTGAATATTGCTACCTTCTCCTCAGATGTTGAAAGCATGTCTTCCTTTTTCAGATGAGAGAGCCGAGGCTGATTTGGCCATTGGCTGGCCATGGACTATTAGTTATTGCTGATTACTTAGTTTGCAGGGCAAATGCAATATCAATGAATGGCAGATGAGTGGCAGCTGACGTGACGGTAGCCAGGAATAATTGCCAGTAAATGAAGAGGGCTGCCCTACTTTGCTTTACTAAAGTTAGCAGGCGTCTGCAGAGACTCATGACTCTTAATGATTTTTGTTAAGTTCGGAGAACAGTTGGACTGCAGATTAATTTCACCATGTTTCTTCCTGACATTTCTCATTTAAAAGGTGCTAAAATTCTAAAATGAACAAATCAAAAGTGTCTTCTTTACTCAAGGGGAAAATTGCCTCTTTGCAGAAATGCTTTCTAAGGAATATTGACTTCTTGATTTGACTGAGACATTTGTCTGTCATGAGTTTCCTCACTGACCCTACTTTCCTTTCTTTTTCCAAGTTTTTGTTTCTATGCACGTTTGTTCTTTCTTCTCTTTTGTCTGAGGTAAAAAGATAGTTTTCTTCCTAAGTGCCAACTCTTCCACCTGGACTCTGGAATTATCTTCCTGATTGCAAAAGTAATACATATTTATTGCAGAAAATTTAGAAAATGTGAGCTGTAAAAGAAGAAAATAATATCACTCGTAATCCCACCACGCAGAGAAAGTTGCTGTTAACATTTTGAGGTCTCTCTTATTTTTTTTTCTAGGCACACTTTTTAAAATAATAAAATTGGGATTCTATTGCACACTAATTTGAGTGGCACTTAAAAATTAATATTATACAGAGTATTTTCCATGCTATTAACAATTTTTTGAGAACCTTGCTTTAATGACTGTATTGAATTTTGTTGTGGGATTGTATGCTAATTTGCTAAGTTGTTCCTTTCACCTGACATTAAGGCTTGTCCCTGCACTTTTGGTCTTGTCCCTTCTTAGCTCCCCTAAGAGTGCACCCTTTCATCATGCCTCTGCTCTTCCTTCATCACCACTGTGTTTTCTGCTGATGCTTTCTTGCACCTTCAGGCACATGAGTGCACCTCTACTCTCATCTCTAATCTGCTGTGTCATTTTGGATGTTTCCCATTTCAGTCTCTGTTTTTTTTTTTTTCATTGTATCACAGTCTGTGAACTGACTGTTTTGCCTGCTGCAAATTCATATGTCAATATCCTAACCTCCAATGAGATGATATTTGGAGGTGAGGCCTCTCCGAGGTCATTAGACCAAGAGGGTGGAGCTATTATGGATGGGATTAGTGCCCTTATAAGAAGAGGCATGAAGGAGCTTACTTCTCTCCTCCGCTGTTTGCCATGTGAGGATACAATGAGAAGGCAGCCATCTGCAACCAGGAAGAGGGCCCTTGCCAGAACTTGACCATATTGGGACCCTGATCTCAGACTTCCTAGCCTCCAGAATGTTGAGAAATAAATGTCTGTTTTGTAACCCGCCCAGTCTATGGTAGTTTGTTATGGTACCTAGGACGGACTGAGATACACAGAGAATCTAAGCATGGCTCTGGGCGTCTCACTGCTTCCAGTGAAGATCAGCCCCCAATCTAGCTTCCCAGGCTCATTTACCCTCCACATACACCCCTTCGTCTAATCTAATTGTATTGCATATGTACACGCAGGCATCCTGCTCATGTCCTCCCTTCTGGCCGTCATGCATGAGCATGATACATATTCATTGAAATCACTGACAGAAATGTCAAACCTCAGCCCTGTGGCCCAACATTAGGGACATACAAGATGAAAGCAATCTACCTATCAACAGTTTTTAAGCAAAGATGATTTAGCCAGTTGTTTATATAGAGAATGGCTGAACACTGCAGCCCATGTTTCTCCATCCTGCCTCCTGGGATATTGCTAGTGGTCCAGTTGAAATTTAGAATAGGTCAGATCTGCTGCACCTCCACATTTCCCTAATCATCACATCCACCTTACCAGAGCAAAAAGGGAGGTGACATTGTCAGGTTCTGATCTTCATGAGCCCATGCTGATTCCTGGAGGTCACTGCTGCCTCTCCTGAAGGTTCAGAAGATTCCTTAAAAAAGTCACTCCAAATCTGTGAATTTTTTTTTGCTCCCTTTTGGAAAATTGAAACTATCAGTGTTGTTTGTTGATATCCATAAGGTGACAGAGGGAGGGTGCAAGTCATGTGCCTAGGGTGGACTTGAAATGGGTCCGTGGTCTTTGTAGGCATTTGCTGTGAGGAGGACTTAGCTTTCCCTCTGTTCCATGACCCTGACCTGAGGTCCACTGCCCCCTTCTGATGCTGCAGTCACCAGCTGCACATAGTAGGATGGTAGGCAGAATAACGCTCCCGAAAGATGTGCATGTTCTAATCCCTGGAACCTGTGAACATGTTGTCTCACAGGGCAAAATAACTTTGCATATATGATTATATTAAATATTTGAGATGAGGAGATTATCCTGGATTATCTGGGTGGGTGCAATACAATTACATAGGTCCTTAAAAGAGTTAAACAAAGATTTGAGGATGGAGGAAGGAACCATGAGTCAAGGATGTTGGCAGCATCTGGAAGCTGGAAAAGGCAAGGGAGCAGATTCTCTGTAGAGCCTCCAGAAGGAACGTAGCCCTGCTGATACCTTGATTTTAGCCCCATGAAATCCAGTTCAGACTTCTGATCTCCGGAACTGTGAAATAATAAATCTGTGTCATTTTATTTCACCTGGTTTGCGGTGATTTATTATTACAGCAATAGGAAACTCCTACAGTAGGTGACCAATAGACATTTTAAATTCTTGAGATTTGTAAAAGGCCTTAATACCTGTCTACTGTGATCCCTATCCTGAATTCCCCTTTTTATGACTTCTGTCAAAGGGGAAGACTGTTGTGTATATGTTGGGATTGGGAAGAAGAGTACAGGCAAAGGAAAATGGGAGATGAGAAAGCATATGTAAATATAGAGTAGAATAGCTTTTTGGAGATATAAGTCACATAACATTTCACCCACTTAAAGAATACTGTTCAGTAGATTTTAACATACTTAAAGAGTTATGCAACCATCACAATAGATTTGGGAACATTTCATCACTCCAAAAGGAAATCCTCTACCCATTAGCAGTCATCCTCTAATTCCTCTCACCCCCAGTTCCTGGCAGCTACTAATCTACTTTCTGTCTCTATAGATTGATCTATTCTAGACATTTTACATAAGTGGAACCATACTATATGTGGCATTTTCTGTCAGGCTTCTTTCACTTGGTATAATGTTTTCAGGGTTCATCCATGTTGTAGCATGCATCAGAACTTCATTCCTTTCTATGGCTGAGTAATATTCC
Source organism: Cacajao melanocephalus (assembly GCA_963573385.1). NCBI lineage: Eukaryota > Metazoa > Chordata > Mammalia > Primates > Pitheciidae > Cacajao > Cacajao melanocephalus. The sequence continues at coordinate 19,571 of CAUYLG010069759.1, forward strand.
ATTGCATGGATAGACCACATTTTGTTTAACAATTCATCAGCTGATGGACATTTGGGTTGTTCACACTTTTGGCTTTTATGAATGATGCTGCTATGAATAATTTTATGCAAATTTTTGTGTGGACATACACTTTCATTTCTCTTGGCCCTATATCTAGGTGTGAAATATCTAGGTCATCTGGTGACTTTATGTTTAAACCTTTGAGGAGCCACTAGTCAGTTTTCCAAAGGAACTGCACCATTTTATTATACTTTCCCATAAGCAATGCATGAAAAACCATCATCAGTAGGAATTCTTGCTGGCCTCTGAAAGTTATATAAAGGACACAAAATGCAAAATGTGGACAAGAAGGAGTGACCTGGATGTTTCTAGAAGTAAGACAGCATCAAAAGAAACCTGGGTGACCAGTTGGCCTGAAAACTCTTGAATCATACCTGGATTTTTTTTTTTTTTCTGAGAAACAGTTCATATTGGCCAAATTCTATTGGCAACTGGCTGCAATAAATTCTTTTGATGACTTTAGTCTGTTTGGTTTCTTTGCATTTCATTTGATTAGCTTTTGAGAAATTCTGATGACTCATGGCCAGGAGGGGCTTCTTGAACCACAACACAGTGGGGCAGGACTAAGTGCCCCATATGAATAAACACGTGCTATTATTCTTAGTTAAAAATAATAGCAATTCAAGGTGAAAAGCATTATGCATTTTGGAATTTTTATTGGTTTGCTAGGGCTGACATAATAAAGTACCACAGACAAGGTGACTTAAATAACAGAAATGTATTCTTTCATAATTCTGAAGCCTGAAACAGAGCTGAATCAAGGTGTTGGCAAGTGTGATTTCCTCGGAGGCCTCTCTCCTTGGCTTATAGGTGGCCATCTTCACCACCTATGGGTTTGTCTTCCCTCTATGTGTATCTGTGTCTTAATCTGCAGTTATAAAGATATCAGTCATGAGGGCCCACCTTGATAACTTCATTTACCTTAGTTACCTCTTTAAAGACCTTATCTCCAAATATTGGGGGTTAGGACTTCAACGTAGGAATTTTGGGGGGACACAATTCAGCCCAAGACAAAGTTCAGTGTCATAAAATCATACTTACTATACCAAAGGTATCTGGGCTAGTGGAGAAAACAGACTTTATAAGTGTATATTATTTTTACTCTGTGTCTTCAGGTGAAAGCATGAGCTTCAGGTCCTTACTAAACATGGAAAGATATTTATTCTTGGTGCAAGAATGTCTTTGAAGGGTACTGTAAGACCTAGAGCAGACTCGAGGAAAGGTTAAGTGGATGCAGAATGCATTCTTAGTTGTTCTTCTGCCTTCCCCTATGTTCCTTCCTCACCCATCACAATTAGGTATCAATATCTCCTTGCTGTAACCCTTCCATTAAAACCTGTTCTCACTGTCTGCAACTTATTCATGCTGTAATATGAATGTCTGACAGTCACTTCAGGAGTTTTTCTTTTTCTGCTTTATGTTTTATTTTTCCAGAGGCCCAACCCTTAAATCAGAGAAATCATGCCTTAAAGGAATTTCAGAGATCAGTGAGGGGATGAAGAAAATATTTCCTGAAATCTTTTTCAGTACCTTGGATATCACCCCACCCAGATAATTGCTTACTCACTCTTTTACAATGTCAGCCTTGGTAAGAACTCAAGATGAAAGATGCACTTAATTAAAAATAAAGCCCAATTCCAGAGAAAGATATCTTGCAAAACAATTTTCTAGCTCTAATGTTACCCACTTGTGTTGCTAATGATGGTATACTTCTTAATGTGAGTCAACACATGCTGGCTTCCGTTTTCAGGGTTCCTAGATTTTTATCTGCCTGCCTTATTTTCAGAGGAACTGGCCTAACATCTCATGAGTGTTGATACTATTAGAACCGGCCAATATTTGGGTTGGCTGAGGAGTGGGGTGGGGCTGGGAGGCTGGCTTTCCTGTTGGTCTCTAGCCTGCAGAACTGTTGTTGTCAATCATGTAGAATGAAAACTCCAACTTTAATAGTGCTCATTACATCATTCACTGTCTGAGGAGAATGCACACTGTAAGTTAACACAAGCAATGATAGCGGAGGATGGAAGCCTGAATATATTTGATCTTCATGATTTCCGTGTCTGGAGTGATGGCTAGATATCTTTATGTCTCTTTCCTTTCTAGTTACTGAAAAGTTGTCTGATTCAACAGAAAAATTCTTCAAAGTCTTTATGAAAGAATTTGTCTCAGAGCTTCTTGATTATATAAAGGCCTCTTTAGCTTTGAAATGAGGAAATAGTCAGAATCTTCCTATTATATCCTGGGAAACATACTCAGAGACATAACAATTCAGGAGGAAAAATGGACAAAATGCCTTTGGAACCTTCCCGTCTCACTATAACTAAATTTAGTTCCAGGAAGTGGAGCCTGACAAAGGGCAGCCTTTATGTAGAAATGATTTCCCCCTAGATCTAGAGACGACCCGATAGCCAAAGTTTGAGATTCATTTGATTAAAGCCTAAACCTCCATCTTTTATGTTATGAGTCTCTTTCAGATTTGTAATTCTCATCTCTAAAATAGACATATGCCACTCTTCTAGCTGCATGACCTTCGGAAAATCACTAAACATTTCATACTTTAGTACATTTCATATGTTAGTAAAATTATTATTTTACTTGTTAGTGTTACAACAAAATAAGATAAGGTTTATAAAGTGCCTAGCACATAAAGATTAGATTACTTTGCCTTGCCTTAGTAGCAAAACTCTCTAAAAAAGCCACTTATTATGAACATGTTGAATTTTTTGAAAAATAGAGAATAGTAAGATGAACACAACTTGTTCATCACCTAGATTCAACAATTGTTAACATTTTACTATATTTTCTTCATCTCTTTTTAGTATTTTTCTGAAGAATTCGAAGTAAATTATAGACATTATTTTAACTTGAAATGCTTAACACATGCCTGTAAAAGTGAACATATTTTCCTATATCTATAGTACCACTAATTTCTCAGCATCAGCTCACAGTTGATATTGAAAATTTTCAGTGGTTTCCAAACGTCTTTCAAAGCTGATTTATTTAAGCAAGATCCTGATATGCCTCTCATCAGGAACTCTATTTCATCTTATTGCTGCCCACTAAAGGGCTAGCCTTGTTCTGCTGTTTACTAGTCAGCAGATCTGAAATTCCTCAGTAAGTCAGGCTAGGAACACACTTGAAGCTAATTCAATATGCAAACTTAAAAAGATAAATTATTCTCAATAGTAAATGACTCATGTTTTCAGGGACTGGTTAAAGACTTGAAGTTGTGGTCTTCCTTTTAGTACATCTCAGCGTGCATTCACAGGTGCTTGAATAGCGGGAAGATGATTAGTGTTAGTGGGTTTGGGGTGATGCAAACAGGATGAAAAACTCATTTACATGGGGAATCTAAAAGAATCAAATTTACAGCAGCAGAAAGTACAGTGCAAGTAGGTAGGTCAGTCCTGGATCTAGCCCACTGGCCAGAGGATCTTATAAGCACCCTTAACTCAGCTCCGAAGAGAAAACTATTTCTCCCAACTTCCTTGGTGGCCAAAGATAAAATTAGGGGATCCCAGTGGAGGAGGTGGCTTTGCACAAGGATAGAATGGACTCATCAATACCCCACATAGGTTTAACTCCTACCTATCATGGCTCCGTGGAAAGGCACAGATCTGGGTCCAGATCCCAGCTCCACTCTTCTAGCTGCATGACCTTGGGAAAATTACTATACATTTCAGACTTTAGTTTTGTTTTTTCTTCTGTGTTGTGCTAATACTTTTGTCTACTTTTCATAAATGTTGAAGAGATGATAGCCAGTGAACACAGAGTTCTAGGTGTATAGTAACCATACTATCCATCCATCTATCTATCTATCTATCTATCTTTATTATTATTATAATAATAGTTTACCTCCTGTGGTGGTCAGTGCTTCCAGCTCTGTTGATGAATGCATCCCACACTCGATTGTGCTCAAAATGTCATGACCTAAAGTGAAATAAATACAGGAGAGATAGAAACTTATTGTAGGATAGGGGTTTTCTGTCGTGTTTTAAGCAAAGCAATTCTCCCCTGATCCCTGTCCATCTCCTAACCCTCTTGGTCCATATGGAGGTACTGCAGTTCAAAGTCACAAGGCTATCCATGGCTGAAGCCTCTCTCTAACTTCCAGATGCCAAAACCTTGCAAAGCTCTGTCTCCTGCTGGCCCTACTTCCCGAGGTCAGTCCTGGATCTAGCCCACTGGCCAGAGGGTCTTATAAACAGCCTCAGCTCAGCTCCAAAGACAAAACTATTTCTCCCAACTTCCTTGGTGGCCAAATTATCCTTTTCTAAAACAGTTTTATTCTTATAGAATTTAGAAAGCAAAATACCTTTGTTTTCCCAGGAAAGAGGTTTTCACAACAGCGTTTGGCAGGTACTTGTCATTGCTCAAGGGTTGCTAGGAGACAGGGGAAGGCTGGCTCAAGATAGTTGCAAAGCATGGCAGTCTACTCTCTAGAACTGCAGTCTTGATTTCAAATTTTAGCTTGCATCTGAATCACCTGGGGTAGTTAAGATTCAGGTTCCTGGGTCTACAGGTCTGGGATGGCTTGTGTTTCTAATAAACATTCCAATTCAATTGACCAGGGATCAGGATCACACTTGGAGAAACATGGAAGCAAGTCAACTTGCTTAAAAGTGAGTGTGTGGAATTACCTCTCTAAGAATTGGTTTTCAGTAAATTAAGAGCTGGGAAACATTTTTGTAAAGAACATAGGGTCTTTTCAGTATGATTTCAGGAAGATAGAGCTCCACAGTCATTTATCCGTGCTGAGGTGGTGTTCTGGTTTCTTTGCCTTTATTATGAAAAGCTTCTGTAGCCTGTTATCATTCACCTCATCATCGACCAGGTAGCCAGGAGAGGGAAGGGGAACCTTCTAAGCCATGGAACATCATGTGAAAGGCCTGTGATGGGAAACGTATGAAGAGCTGAAGGATCTGCAGGTAAATTAATATGATTTGGTGCTAGCTTGGCTATGGGAAATACCAGGGAGAAGATGATGCCCATGATGGGTTCTGGTTTCTGCTTATCCACCTGGTAGGTATCATTCAGGAAGTTAGGAAACACTAGGAGAAGACTCTTGTCTCTTTTATTGTTTCTTTGTCTGAAGGATTGGGAGATGGAAATGAGAGTTTGGTTTTGGACCTGGTTAATTTAAGATGCCTTTGAGATGTCTAACAGAGATGATAAGTAGGCAGCTGGGCTGATGGGTGTGGGGCTGGGAGGCATCTGGGTTCAACACAGAAAACTATGAGTCATGTGGGAATTGGTGTTTATGGAAGCTGGGGGTATGGGCACAACTTTCCAGATAGCGTAGAGGGAGAATTATTAAGTTCTGATTGACCCAGAAGAATCTTAGCAAGTAAAGGTTAGGGAGAGGGGGAGGAGCCAGCAAAAGGAAGCCTGAGGGAAGCTAATTTTTCTCAAGTGAAAAGATTAAGCATTACAAGTCAACTGGAGAGGCCGGGCTCAGTGGCTCACACCTATAATGCCAGCACTTTAGAAAGCAGAGGTGGGAGGATTGCTTGAGGCTAGGAGTTTGAGACTAGTCTGGGCAACATAGCAAGACCTCATCTCTATTTGAAAAAGATGAACTGGAAGAAACTAGTTGTTAGAAGGAGGTTGAATGTACTAGAGAGAGAAAGATTCCATATGAAATGTACATAGGAAGGCAGGAAGGATGAGACCCACAGCCGTGTGTTCCAAAGAGGTTATGGTGACACCGTCACAAAATATTTTGCTGAGTATATGTCAGGACACAGGAATTCTGAGAGTGTCACGGGGTTTTTGGTCTCTGAAGGGCTAGTGTGCTTTGGCTTTGGCTTCCACGTTGACTGCTGTGCCTGGGGAGGAGATGTCTCTATGAACATGCAACAGCTGTGGATGTTTGCAGAGACTCAGGACCAAGAAGGGTTTTTGTGTGGGAAAGTTTATCTCCAACATTCCCTTCAACCAGGCTGGTCATGCAGTGTCTATAGTGCTCTATGCCCTGACTTGGCCTCAAAAGGAATGGCCTGGAAAGACCAGTAATTGTTTATTCTTTTCTGTTTTCCTATATGGCTGAATTATACAGCCATATAGGATTCCTATTATAAATTCCATGAATCAGCTTTTCCTAATGAAAGATTTTTGCATTTTGGGGCAATTTTGTGGAGATATTTTGCAAAATGTGAAGTGACAGCTGCCTCTTGTCAGACACCCTGATTCCAGCTGCACTAGCAATTTAGGTTCCAGAAAGTTCTCAGACAGGAAGGAGTCATCCTATAGACAGAAAACAACTCATACATTTAATTCCACTGGAATTGCATTTAGATCCTATGTTCAAGCTAGAGAAAGTGTGTAATTCTGGAATGGTTGCTGAGAAAGATTGTTTCCAGGTTTTTATTCGTCTATTTGTACTTTCTTGGTGCCGAAGATCAGTTTAATGCATGTCAACTGAGCATTTTGTTCAAGTTGCTGGGTGGGAGACAGATGAACAAGGTATGGTCCATGTTACCAGAGTGCTGGGGATAGATGGGTTCACAGATACAAAGTGATCATCTCTACAATACAGATAAAACAAAATGAAACAAAACAGTAACACAGAAGCAGAGAAGGTGAGGGAGGTGATGGAGTGTGTGTGTGTGTGTGTGTGTGTGTGTGTGTGTGTATTTATTGGTGAGACTGGCAGAGCTAGGACAAAGCCTGGAACTGGAAAATGCCCACAGAGTAGATGACAGTCAAGTTGGATCTTGAAACATGGGTGAGAGTTTGACAAGCAGAGATGGAGGGGAAGTGGGGAAGCCAGTGGCAAACACAAGGTCTGTTTGGGTATCTTTGCTGAACAGAGCTGTTACCTTGGACTCTCCAGGCCACACACCTTCAATGAATTCCCACCAATTGCAAAATAAAGCCCAACCCTACAGCCAGCTTGGAGTAGGGAATGTCTGGCTGTGCAGTTGGGCTTCATTTTGCAGGTAGTGGAGAGTCATTGAAGGATTCTGGCCTGGAGAGGTCCGAGGTAACAGCTCTGCTCAGCAAGGTCACCCAGGGGAGAAGCAGAGGGGTGAGTTAGGGGGCAGGGAGGCCTGTTGGGGGGCTGTGTCAAAATTCTAGGTAAGAATCCATGAACAAGAATGAGAACAGGAACAATGGGGTTGAAAAAAAGGAGATGGCAGCTGTGAGGGAAGGACATAGAAAGGAAAGGGGGAAGTCAACAATGAATTGAAATCAACAGACATGTTTACTCAGTAGAGACAATGTTTATCCCCTACCCCCAAAATTTTCTCTCTCCCTCTTCTTTAGTTATGGAAACACTAGCCAGGTACATGGTTACTCAGGATAAAGACTACATTTTTTTCTAGCCGGCTTGCAGCAAAGGGGCTCTAGGTATCAAGTTTTGGCTAACAGGATGCAATGGGACAGTTTCTGTGTGCTCTCTGTTCCTTCTCCCATGCATCCCCATTCCAATTCTTGGATGTGGCTGGGATGGTTGGAGCCCCATCCAGTCATTAACAAGGGCTCTGCAGGACGGGTCAGCAAGAGAGGAGGAGTCTTCTTCCCTTACACCATGGACCAGCCTTGTAGGCAACTGAGACTTTTATGGGAGGAAGAAATAACTACTGTCTTGGTTAAGCTACTGTTATTTTGGGTTTTCCGTCACTCACAGGTGAACCTAATCTGAGCTGATAAAAATGGTGACTGATTTTGGCTTCTGCTGACAAACCCAGAGACTAAAGCTAGGAGCCTGGGCCCCAGGAGAGGGGATGTTGGAAGGAACATCCCATTCAGGAGAGCAGGGCGGGTTCTGAGCACAAGGTAGTAGGCTAATGCTAAGAAGAAAGATGGTCAGGAAGAACCCCTGCCCTATGTGCTGCCTTTTGGCCCTGGTAGAGTTTGTCACATGCTAGTCCTTAGCTAGCAATGTCTTGGAAAGCAAAGGGATGCCAGTGTCCATGCTTGGCTTTATAGAGAACAGGATGAACAGCTTGGGCAGCCAGGAGAAGCTGTTATGAGTTGGCCAGGGATGAAGGACAGAGAGGTGATATCTGGAAGAGGCACAAGGGACATCTTAGACAACATAAACACTTCTGGACATCCTTAGATGTACTTGGGAGAGTACTGATAATTTCATCTTGCACAACGGGGAGCTCAGATGTCCATCTTCCAAATATTGAAGGGGACAATTTGCATTTTGCCTTAGGTTAGAGGTTGGCCTAGATGACCTCTAAAGCTGTTTTCAAGTCTGAGAACCTATGATTCCATGAAACAATTAAATCACTAGCTTGATTTCCTAGTAGATGTCATTCTTGTTTCCCCTCAACTGACTCTAGGCTCAAATCTTTTCTGGCACGAGTAATGTGTTCAGATACATGGTGTGCTGGTGGGGCTAGGATAGGAACACTGTGATGGGGTTTTCAGTCCACTAAGGTCCCGCTAGTGCTGACCCTGAAATGGGATGAGACTTGGGAATCACCTGGGAGGAGGGCCAGGACTCAGATGGAAATGGAAGTCCTGGAAAGGAACACTGGGGTGAGTGCCAGGCCATACGATAATTATTTTTAGAAGATGTAATGATCAAAAACAATATTTTGAGCAGGAAGCATTCCAGGACTGGATCTGGGGGCTGGGATCCCAGGAGAAAGGAAGCCAAAGGGATAGGTGAGACCTAGACTGATGTGGCTGGTAGCAGAGAAGGTGGCTTTCCTTGGGGAAGGCTCTGTTTGTTTACCTTTGAATATGCAGAAATGCTGAACAAGAGAGATGTGATTTAAACTAGGGAACTGGAACTAGTTGCAGAAACTCCATTTATATGTTAACCAGTACCAGGGGGCACTGTGGAGTGTGCAAATGATGTGCTTTTTGCCTAATCTGTGCATATATTGTGTCCTGAGACTCTCTGACATTATAGACTATGTTTTCTTATGGAGAACTGGGTAGGCAGCTTGGGAGGAAGTTCCTGATTTCGGAAGCAGAGCTTCTGAAAAAGAAATGCCTGCTGCCCTGGGTGACAGCTCTAGAAAGTTAGCCGAGTGGTTATAAAACCAGTAGGGAGAGTTCATCCTGAGGACTAGATCTGGGTATATTTTATCTCCAAATTAATTTATTTATTCTTTTGTCATCTTATACCATCTCTATATTTATATCATTCATATGCATCTTATATTTATTTTCTTTGCCATCACAGATAATTAAATCCTATAATACTGCTTAGCACAAAATTGAGTCTGTCTATATCTATCTATCTATCTATCATCTATCTCTATCTATCAGTCTATCTATCTATCTCTATCTATCATCTATCTCTATCTCTATCTATCTGTCATCTATCTCTATCTATCAGTCTATCTATCTCTATCATCTATCTCTATCTCTATCTATCTGTCTATCTATCTATCATCTATCTCTATCTATCAGTCTATCTATCTATCTCTATCTATCTATCATCTCTATCTATCTATCTATCTATCTATCTATCTATCTATCATCTATCTCTTTCTGTCTATCTATCAGTCTATCTATCTATCATCTATCTATCTGTTTTTGGAGGGAGCTTAGTTGATTACCTTTTAAAGATTGTGAGGCATTTTAGTTTCTGCTCCAGGTTGGCTTAGATGATCTGAAAGGACATCATCTATCACCTCTCCCCTTCATCACCTATGTCTAAAGTTTTGTTTTTTAAGAAATAATCCCTTCAGCAAATGCTCATTCTGTTGCCTACTCAGGATATTAACTCATTAGGACAACTTACTCCAAAAAACATCTTACTCAGTAAACAGGGTTATGTTCTATGGATAGAACACTGAGCCCAGGCAGCTCTGCAATTGCAAGGAAAAAAGCCCTAGTCCAGAATTATTTTTGGAATGCAAGAGAGGCCAAATACATTGCTGTACTATATCAGAAAAATGAAAAGTGGAGAGGGAAAGACACTGTGGAAAAGGTGATGAGCATAAAAATAAATTGCAGGGAACCAAGTCAGTGTACAAATGGTGAGAGGCAGCCCCACTAGAATCCTTCATCCTGACAGGTCTCAAGGCGCAAGCTGGGCGCCTTCTCGAGGAATCATTTCAGCCTGCAGTGGTGGGAGCTAGACAGCCAAGATCTGCCAGAGACAAATGCTTCTGTGCAGGTGAAGAGTGAGGGCAGCTGTAGTCAAGTGTCCTGGAGCACAGTGGGGCTTTGCAGAGGGAAGAAAAGGGCAGGAGGCAGAACCAGAGGACCCCTTCCCTGGGAACAGGCATTTCCACCCATCTGCTCCCTGAGGTCTCTGGGCACTCCTCAGGGGCTCTGGGGACTGGTGTGAACTCAACTTTCTGTGTTTTCTTGTGGTAGCGTTGAGGCCTCATGTCTCACTGAACCGTGGGAGGCAGTATGAAGTTAGAAGAGCATTTTTTTTTTAAAATGAGATCAAGTCAGTTTGAATGCTGGCTCTGCATCTTAGATGTATGATTTGGACTAGCTACTTAACCCACGTAGGCCTTAAAATTTCCTTGTCTGGAATATCGGGATATCTCCTAAGATAGCTATGAAGGCTAACTAGTAATAAACCACAATACTTTTAGTGTTTTTGATCTATAGAAGATTCTCAGTAAATGTTAGTCCTCTTCCCCTGGGGCCATGCTTTAGACCTGGTACCTGTAGAATTTGTGTAATTTTATAATTAATGGCTGTCCCACCTAAGATGGCACCAGCAATATGCCTAATGTCACTGGAGCCAGGTGAAAACTGACCAGTTGAGGATGCTTTATAGCCTTCATCAGACAGGGGACAGAGCCATCCCCACAGGAATCCCTGACCAGACAATACCAGCTATTTATGAAATGCCCATCCTGTGCCCTGCGCTGTCCTAGGGACAGTGAAGTAAGTATACACAGCTATTTAGAATAAGACTTCTGCTCTGAAGGCTTTATAATCTGGATGGGAGAGCAACTCTGACACTTTATAGATTAGAAGCTCTGACAAGCAGAAACAGATATACAACCCCAGATGTGGTCCACATTGCAGAGTCTATGAGGGACTATGACATCCTGGCAGAGAAGTTCTATACCTCTTTTAATGCAGCAAAAGATGGCAGCACCCCTAGGGCTGAAGCATCCCATGCTGAATTAAACAGACTGAGAAGGACTGATGAAAACAAATTAAGAGCTAGTGTTTCTTTAAGGTGTTTTTTTTGTTTGTTCGTTTGTTTTTTGCCAGGCCTTGTACTAATCACTGTACCTCATTCATCTTTATTGTAACCTGACAAGGATAAGTAATATTAACCACAGTTTATAGGTGCAGGGCTATATGCTCTGGGAGGCAACTCAAGGTGACATGAGAAGGACCAAGATTCAAACCTAGGTCTTTCTGGCCTTAAAACTTGATGTTCCTTTGACAATGATGTACTGTGTCCTACAGAATTAGGCAGCACATCCCTTAGAACCACTGAGTAGGCAGCATTTCCCCTAAGAACTTTCAAATATCACTTTGGAGTAAGGACACACAACCCTGGTAGAAACATAGCAAGTGGCTGACTACAGCATCACAGGTAGAGGGAGGGAGATACTAAGGTTGAGCTGAAAGCACCCCTGCCAGTGTGCTCCTCTGTGCAGAGTGCAAACACTCTTGCCCCACCACAGCCAGCACTGGGTCACTTCCTTGGCTCTGAGGGGTGGAGGTGGCCTGGCAGGTGCTGTGACCGCTCCTCGGTCCCCGGAATGAGATACTTTCCTCAGGGAAGGACTGTTGCAGCCAGGTGAGACAGGTGGTGAATGGAAAAGGAGGGCACTTTAGTCCTGGGCCCTTGTTCTAATTCTTCCCTTTCCCGGCTGGTCACTGAACCATCCAGGCCTGAAAACTGGGTTAGTTTTACCATCTCCTTCCCAGGGTTTTGAGGGAGTAAGATAAAGTCCTACAGTGAGAGAGCTCTGTAAAGTGCTGCATCCATGCCAGGTAACATTTGACACCTAGCACTGCTGTGGGTGAGGGGTAGATTTTTTTTTTTTTCCCATAAGTGTAATTTGCTAAATTCACCCTGAAAATAGACTCCAAACTACATTGTTGGCAGAGGACGAAAGAAAGGCCTGACTGTTGTCTGCCAAAGCCATAAAACTGCTCTCAGGAAGCTGCTGGCTACAAGGAGAGCCCCAGCTGAGGAGAGTGGCCGAGAGAATAACCTCCTCCGGCCCGGCGGAGAGAGAGGAAGGCCTGCGGTCAATGCCAGCCATTGCTCAGAGCAGCGTGGGCGGCAGGGAGGGCCCACACAGCACTTGACTACTGCACGGCAGCCACCATTCCCAGCAGGGCATCTTCTCACTCTTCTTGTCTGGCATTGGCAGGGCTGCACAGAAGCCCAAAGGCTGAGCCAACTGGGGTGGTAGAGAGGAGCAGTGAGAAAAGAATGGGAAAAAAAAAAAAAGAAGAAACCCCTCCAGCTAAATGCTACCTACCATGAAATAACAACTTTTCCCTCAAACCCTCGGTTCCCCTTTCACCAAGCAAAATAATGGACGAGTCTGATTCTGTGGCTACAGCAGATACATGGTCTGTCAATCTGAAAATGGGGGCTGTTACCTCCAATTCAGCCCTGGGTACCTGGAGGGTGGGGAGGGAGGCTGTGGACGGGCCATGGGGTTGGTCCTATCCATTGCTCTGGGTGGTGTTTCCATCTAGGGTCTGGGTTGGCCTTGCCTTGGTTAGTCCTGGAGAACTGCAGCCTCCTCAATCTTTCTGCAGCTGTCAGGGGCATATTTTATAAAGATTGGATCCTTTTGTCTTGATGTCCTTGGGAGGGAAGATTGGTGGCCTCAAATCTGAGGATACTTCTGCTTTGGAACATAAAATCTGATGGGGTCAGAGGAGTTCCAGCATACTCCATAAGGATTTGGATGGGCTTTGGGCTTCCATTCTAGCACTTAACCAACCTAAAAAAACTGCTTAGGGTCTGGGCCTATTCACAAAAATCAGATTCCAGAACATGGTGGTAAACGATCAGGACTCGGGCCACTGCTCTCAACCATGAGCTGTGGAGCCACTGCCAGTGAACTATGATACTCTCTGAGCCTGAGCCCAGTCTCCTTGGCCTTAGAAGTCTTTTCAACAGAGAATTTTCTGAAAGTATTACCATTTGTCAGGAGCTGTCACTTGAAACTTATTTATTCATTCAATCATGTGACAAATATTTACTGAGCTTTTACCTGATGTCAAATACTGCAGTAGGCATTGGGATAAAATTCTGGGTAAAATCAGAGAGTATTCCTGCTCTTCAGAGCATCAAGTTCAGTGGGAGAGCTCAAATATACCAACATATGTAAAATTGCAACAGTGACAAGTACGTGTTAAGGGAGAAATGTAGAGTGCTCATAACCAGTAGATTTCACCGGGCTGGGGAAATCCAGGAAGAAGGGATAGCTGAGCTGAGATCTGAAGGATAAGCAGGAGTTAACCAGGTTGGGGGCTGTGGGTGGAGGACCACTTCAGGCACAGGGAGGAGCCTGTGCACACCTGCAGTGGGAGGGAGGCTGGAGAGTGTGAGGGCTGAGCACGGATAAGGCTGGAGAGGCACGTGGAGCCTGTGGTCTGGGCTTTTTGAGCCAAGCTAATGGGGTTTTGCTTTTATTCTGAGATCAATGGGAGGTCACCAGGAAGGTTTATATGGTGAAAACGTGTGTTTTGAAAAGACCACTCTGGATAGAATGAGTGTACAGAATGGATTGGAGGAACTCATTATGAATGTGGGTAGACCAAGGTGCTGGTGACGATGTTACTTGCATTTTGTATTGTGGGTTGTGGTCAAAAGAAATCTGGAAGTCACTGCTCCAGAGACTTCTAAGGAAAGGGATCTGTTCTGGTGTTCTAAGCCAATAGGAAGGAACTCAGCACTGAATGGGAAGTGACTAACACGTATCATGTGATCACTGAATCATTTGCTGCAGTCCTGGGGCCTTGGCCATGGGTGGCTGAAGGTTTTCCAGGATGGTTTCACATTTCTGGGCTAAGAGACAAGTAAGCACCTCAAGCATCTAAGTCAATGCTGGCGCCAGGATTTAAATCCCTATCTCCCAAATCCCATGCATGCTACCTGCAAAAAAGGGAAGAAGACAAAAGTCGGCAAATTTGCTTCTTATTTTTTTGGAGACAGTGTCTTGCTCTGTCACCCAGGCTGGAGTGCAGTGGTGTGATCTTGGCTCACTGCAGCCTCTGCCTCCTGGATTCAAGCAATTCTCCTGCCTGTCTCTCAGGTAGTTGGGATTACAGGCACGCACCACCATGCCTGGCTAATTTTTGTATTTTTAGTAGAGACAGGGTTTCACCATGTTGGCCAGGCTGGTTTTGAACTCCTGGCTTCAAGCTATCTACCTGCTTTGGCCTCCCAAAGTGCTGGAATTACAGACGTGAGCCACCGTGCTCGGCCCAAACTTGCTTTTGAGGGCTCATGACTGTCACACGGGCCCATCCCTGCAGAACATGTTCACTGTCTAATCTGCCATGGGTTGGCAATGACTGCATCAGGTCCAAGCCTTCTTTTTGTCTCCACGAAGTTATTTTCCGAAGTCTTATTGTACCATAGATAGATCAGCCCTATTTCAAAGGATTTCTAGGAATGAAGGCTCCTGAATCCTGTCTTTCCTGCATTTCCTGTGTTGGCCAAAGACTTTTTAAAGACGTTTCTCATACTGCATACTGTGGATCAAGCTCAGAACCAGGGGCTTCTGAGAGTATCAGAGCTCAGACATTTGGGATATTGACTGTTTTCCAGGGACCCTGTATTTAGAAATTTGACAAGAAGTGATGATATGAGCTGTGGAGACTTGGTTCTTTGGGTTGCCACAGAAACCAAATGGAGCTGAATTTAGCATTAAATTACAGGGTACTCACAGAGATGGAGTCAAACATTTGTCTACTACTGCTTTTTTCTTTTCTTTTCAAATCGAACCTTCCTGGCAAGTGGCGAAACACCTGTGAAGCTCAATGGCAGCAGCAGATTGGGCTGTGGTAAAGGAGTGGGTGTTCTGGAAGCTTGGTAAGTGGCAGGGACTTAGATTTTCACCCAAGGCAGGATTGCTGCTCAAGCATCTCCCTCCAGGTCTAGGCTCCTTCTGAGGGAGGAATACCTTGAGAGGATAGCACTGGACAGTCTGGAGCTGTGGGTTCCAATAGAGTTGTCACTAGCCACATGTGACCACTGGACACTTGCGTTGTGACTAATTCACACTGGGATGTGCTGTGAACATGAAACACACACCAGATGTCAAAGACTTTGTAAAGTGTCTTATTCATTTACAAATATTGATTACATGTGGATCTGATAACAGTTTGGATATATTGGGTTAAATATGATTTAGTATTGAAATGAATATCTCCTGTTTCTTTTTATTATTCGTAATATTATGACTAGAAAATTTAGCATTGTATATGTGGCTCACATTGTATTCCTATTGGACAGTTCTGGTTCAGACACTGTTGTTCTGAGACTGGATTGATTTTCTATGAACTGAAGAAGTTGTTTAACCTTGTGCAACTTCGGATTCTTGATCTGCACGATGGAGGTATTAATGCCATCTCCCGCTTCTTCACAGGTTTGTGCTGGAGATTCGATGCTGATGTGGGCTCTGTAATGCACTTCCTTACTTTCGCCCTCAAGGATGAGGTACTCACTCCCCCAGCTGCCAGTGTTGGCTGCTGAGGACTCAGCTGAGTCCCTCTTCAGACATTGCCTGTGGCTGAAGAGGGCCACCCATCATGAGCTGCGCTCTTTCAGGTGAGTCTCTAAGATGCAAGGGGTTCATTCAGTATCAAGTACAAGCAGGGCCAGAGATCACCAGGAGCGATATGAGCAAGTGGCTTAGACTCCCACATCACCACTATCGTTTCCCCTCCCTCAGCAAGTACCCATGGCTATGGCTGCAGT
The DNA here is from genome assembly GCA_963573385.1 of Cacajao melanocephalus. NCBI lineage: Eukaryota > Metazoa > Chordata > Mammalia > Primates > Pitheciidae > Cacajao > Cacajao melanocephalus. The sequence goes on from CAUYLG010069759.1 coordinate 35,484, forward strand.
GGAGGCTCCCTGATGAACAGCTTAGAGAGGAAAAAAGAGGTCAAGATGGGTCACAGATGGGTTGGCTTTGTATGTGGGTTCCAGTTTGAAAATGGACTGCTGCGAACTAAAGTTCCACTTGGGGGTGTCCCTGAAAGAGAGAGATGAGAGGAAATCCTCTCAATAGGCAGAGCTTTGGGAGGTAGACCTAGTCATTCTTCTGTGTGGAAAGAGAAGTGGATTGAAGTACAAATATATTTTGGCTCACGAGGAGTAGTGAATGGATTGACTAGTTGGTCAGGGACCTGGAAAGCAAAAGATCAAATGGCCGGTGTCAGGGGCTAGGGAGGGGCGTGAGGATGGGCAGTGGGAGTGGGCACAAAGCACTGGAGTCTATGTATTGATGTTAATGCCACCTGACAGCAGCTATCTTAGAAGAGGCACCAAACAGCCATGTAGACAGAATGACTCTGCCCGTTGACATGAGCCAACCTCAGTCTTCAGTCATTCCAGTGTCTGAGCAATGGGTATGAGATTAGAACAGCCATGGTATTAAGGATTCAGGTGGCAATGTGGTATACCCTCTAACTCAACCACCACTGTAGGGGGCTGTGCTGCAAAGGGTGGAATTCATGGATCCTGGAATTGAGGGGTGAACGTGGGAGTGGCCCTGCCTTCCATCCCTCCTGGTGACTCATGGTGGAACCTATGCTCTCCATCCACACAGCAGGAGACTCTGTGGGTCTACAGGTGCTGGTTCCTAGGGGGAGAAGGCTTCCATCGAGGTTTGTGATAAGGGCCCCTTATACTTTAAGCTATCATTGCCATCTGTCTCTTCTAGCTCCTTGTACCAAGATATCAGCAGGCAGGGAAAGGAGTCTCCACATTGGCAGGAGCCATTGGCCCTGATGTCAGGAGGAAGTAGTGTTGCTGTTATTTAAAGAGGGTGGGAGATTATCTGTTTGGCATTCTGGGGCTACATTGGGATGTCTCTTGGGGTGTCTCCCCTGCCCCATTTGAGGTAAATGGACAAGTGGAGCAGCCACAGCCAGAGAAGAGTGTGGTGACCAGGGGCTCAGTGTCCTCAGTGATGAGGGCTCGAGCCAGTCCACCAGGCATGGAGGCCAGCAGAGGTGTGGACCAAGGGTGAGAGGAATCTGGAATGGATAGAAGAGGAGGGGCAGAAGAAGACTCAGTGGCAGCCTCAAGATCAGAACAGTAATGCTGTTTTTCCCACTAATCTCCCACTGAGAATTTCCCCAGGTGAAGAAAGCAGCTAGAATAACAGTGAAGTTGCTCCCAGAAAGGGCACACTTACACTGTGAAGCAACTGAGCTGGTGGTGCCAAGGGTGCGCTGTCCCGGGCGCTGCAGTGTGCTGCTCAGATCTCCCACAGACCGGAGCTACTTGTCCCTTGACTGCTGGGAGTACTGATGGCCATTGGCTCAGTTCGGAGTCCCTCTCTAAGAATTACTCAGACTGGTTGGTGTGGAATACAAAGGCCCAGTTCCTTTGTCTTGATTCAGGACAGCTTTGTAGGATATCCCAGCTCCTGGGCTTCCTGTGGGATTCATCTTCTCCTTCTGCCCAATCTTACTCTCTTAAAGATATTATTTCTGAGAGCGCTCCCCACTACACTTCCTGCATGCAAATATTCTGCCTCAGAATATGTTTCCTGGACTACCCAACCCAAGAATGATGTCCCAGGCACTAGATGGTGCAAAGCATGCTGAACTCGGCCCTGGAAGCTATAGGTTCTAGTCAGGGCTCTTCCCTTTCATGGGTTGTCTGGCTGCCCCAGGTTCCCCATGTATGAGTTGGGGACAGCAAGGAAGGATTTAGGACCAGGTGATCGAGGGTCCCTTCCAGCTGTGACTTTTCATATGTGTGAAATGGACGGGAAGGATGAGTTACATGAAGAGCTGGAATGACCTTTGTGAACCCTTCAGATGTCCTCTACATGTACGGAAACTAAACGTTGGAAGGGTAGTGTGATTTTTTTCATGGCCTCCCTGCTAGAGAGCAGGAGAGCTGAGATTTGGACTAGACTTCAGTCTGCCACGTTGCCTGAGTGTATCCCCTTCACCATCTCTGGATCTCTAATGTCACTGATTAGGGGCAGGGTGCAAGAGTGGGTAGGACAGGAGAATTTGAAGGTTGATTAGAAGGTTCTGATGGACCAGCTGCTGCACCTACATGTCGCTGGGTTCTGCTATCCAGCAGGCAGGGCAAGCAGTCACTACACAGGCAGCAGTCATTCACCCTGAAAATGAGGAGGAAATTCTATTTACTTACCTCAGATTGCCAGGATGTTATAGCCTTTGTCCTAGGGCAGTGCTCCTCAAACTTCAACATGCAAATGAATCGCCTGGGATCTTGTTAAAATATAGATTCTGATTCAGGAGGTCTGGGGTGGGGCCATAGAGTTTGCGTTTCTAACATGCTTGTAGGTATGGATGCGACTGGTCCATTGACCACATTTTGAGTAGCCAGGTGCTAGAGTGCAGCTGTCAAACTCTGCGTGCATCAGAAACCCCTGGGAACCTCTTAAAACTACTCATCATCATAGATTCAAATTCAGTAGCATAGGAGGAGCTTCCCTAATTTTAACAAACGCTCTAAGTAATTAAGGTAACTGCCAACACTTGACAACTATGGTGTGGTTCTGTAGCAGTGACCTTCACAGTTGCAGCCAACATTTATGTTCCTGAATAAGCTGAACAGGTATCACACTACCTGCATGAGGAAGGAGACAAAGCTGTAGCCTGAATCACTGGGGACACAGCTGCTGAGCTATACTCAGCGCTCAACATGGGCCAGGCACAGATGACCACAGAAAGAACCCTGGGATTTGCAGAAATTACCCTAAGAGGGTTATAGTTGTATGAAAACAATCAAAATACAGACATAAAAATTTGTGGTTACTTATAAAATGTATTTCCAAAGTAACCATAACCTTCATAACAAGGAGCTTTATCTCTATCTCAAGGTTGATGGGCAGTCGATGGGCTACTTGTGAGTCGCACATGAGGGCAGTTCATGGTTGTTACAACTCTGGCAAAATTGAGATCAAGAGTGTAAGCTCGGGCTGCAGGAGCTGAGAGTCCTGCTTAAAAACACATTGCTTCATTCCCTGAGCTTCATTCTAGGGCTTGTCCAAGATGCCAGTCTAGTTGGCATCAGCATTTCACCCCATGGCTTTCTTAGCCCATTTAGAGTAGGAATGGGTTCTTCAGTGATGTTGGGTGGAGACAAATAGACCTACCTCCCCTAAGTGTCTCCAGGTGGCTCACCTGCTAGCCTGTTCCTCCGAAATACCCCCCTTCTCACCTCCCTGCTCACTACCAGCTGCCTGACGAATGGACATCCTCAGTGCCTGGTGAGGGAGAAGGTTCTGCTGCCTCAGCACAGGGTGGGTTGGGCATGAGAGTAATAGAATGTCCCCAAGAAATCCACCCTCCCTGCCAAATGTGTGTGCCAGCTTACACCTACGGAGAGTCTGGTTGCCTTTGCTTGTTCATCAGAAGAAAATAAGATGAACCCTGAAGGGAGATGCTGTTGGTAGGACAGCCACCATGGCAGGCGAGGACTTCCCACAGGGCCTCTCAGAGCTAGGGGCTGGGGAGGGCGGTGCTGTCCTCAGGTAACCGACCTAGGACCTGCCACAGAAAGCCTCTGCTACTTGCTGGATTTCCAACCCCAGGTGACACTGCAGGTTGGGATAGCACAGGAGTTCGAGAGGCCTTCAGCACACGCGACCTCCAAGGAGAATGGAAGGCAAGCGGGTGGATTAATGGAGCTGAAGTCATCTGGGACAGCAGCAGCACTGGCCCCGTTCTCTAGTGAGAGGAGAGGCCCAGATGCCTGTGGCTGAAGCACCACGGTTGAGACCTGGAAGCAGAACGGAAGGCCTGGGTTTTGCTGTTTGGCCACCTTTGTTTGAAGTGAAATAACGAGATCTCTGGAGTCTTCTCTCTCTCCTCCCAGTCTTTTCAAAGCATCTTTCCTCCTGGTACTCACTGGCGCATCCCCCAAATTATTAGTCCTTACACTTTAACTGAGCCCTTGCCACCTCCCTGGAGGATTTTTGTCCTTTATGTTCTCTTCCCTTGTCATCAAGTTTGTTTCATAAAATAAATCATCTAGTTAATTAAATAACCATTGACTGTGAACTTAGTTTTTGCCATATACCACGCTAGGGTCTAAATGACCTCATTTAATCCTCAGATGAGGATTTTCCTATGAGTAAACACTTTTATTCTGGCCATTTTACAGAAGAGAAGGATGAGGCAGGGTGGTTATGTGAATGCCCTGTAGCTGTGGAGCCTCCTTTGGTGGAAATCATGGCACCCTGGTTTTCCTGTCCTTAGGCTGTGAAGTTGCAGCTTCACTCTCAAGGTTCTTTTTTTGGGGGTGGGATGAGAGCAAAGATAAGTAGAGTTCACAATTGAGTATTTTCTTTTGTTTCAAGAGATAATTATTCAGAAAAAAACTCAGGAAACTTGGTCAATTGCAAAAACTGTTTATCTCATCTGTTTGCTGGTAGTGATTAGAAATGAAATAAATATTTTAAAATATTAAGGGCTGATGTAATTTTTGGGGGGTTGTGAACAGGAACGAAGATACTAAGTGCGAAGCCAGAGAGCTTGTGTCGTTTTCACTCAGTCTCGGGGAAACAGGACCTCCTAAGATAGCGGTATATGATGACAGCTTTAAAAAGACCAGGAGAGTGGATTTGATTTCTGAGGCCCCTGAGAAGAAATAGGGGGTGGGAAGCTAAGTCCCTAGACACTTAACTGTGAGGAAGTCCTCCAAAAGTCTGCAAAGATTAAGCGGGTGTTGGCTTCCTTGGGCTCTAATAGGGGAGATAACGTTTGAACATAAACAGCTATACAACAAAGCATAATGTGGAGCTGGGATCAGCATTGGTGAGATCCGCAAAACCACAGTGAAGAGAATTCTGTTGCAACATTTCTGCTGCAGGCAAAGAGCAAGAAATCTGAAATGCCTAAATTCGGTCCAGCCTTTACGTGGTGTGGGAGAAGTCTGTGTTGGGATAGAGTGGGGCCACTGTGTGACCTTGGGCATGTCTCTTTACATTCAGGTCCTCAGCGGAGCGGCAAGCCTCCAAGGCTTCCGTCTGTTCTCAGCCGGAGGGGAGAAATGAAACCGTAAGAAAGGAGAAAGATGTGTGCTACAGGGCTCGTCCAGGATTTTCCTTGGAGAGTCGCTGGTTCAGTGTGACATGGAGTACTGGTACGAATTTCCTAGTTGCCGTTTTCTCCCCTCCCTGTGGACAGCGGAATTCCAGGCACTGAGCAGCTTGGAGAGCATCACTGCGGTTTTCAAAGAAACATGATCTTGCAGTCCAGAGACAGCAGGTGGCGCTCTTTCCCCTGAAACACATTGATGTCTGCAGCTTGGCTTGCAGACTGTGCGGGGGATGCAAACAGAGTAAGATCTCTGCAGTCTAAAGGCATCCAAGGAGACCAGGGCAAAAATGGCTGGTCAGGACTGCCTGCCAGGTATAACTGTTTCCTCACTTGAATGCCCCCTGGAGGCGCCACCTGGGCTTGGGCTGCAGCACTGACCAAGGTGAACACACACAGCCTCCTTTGCACAATTTTACCATTAAGTGGCTGCATTTGCAAAGGAAAATCTTCATTTTCACAAATGATGACTGTACCTGTCTGGGCTTTAGATTGTGACAGGGAAGAGTCACTCCATCTCGGTGTGTGATAAGTATACTTATCACTTATTACATGGGAAGGCGAGAGGTCCAGGGTCTTCCCTGCCATTTTAGGTGAGACAGTGTCTCAGGGGAATGCAAAAAAAAAAAAAAAAAAAAAAAAAGGCAGAATCTGAGAGAATGTCTTACCTGGAGGATCTGGCTTTTACCTGGGAGATGTTGCAACTTCTCAGTGAGGAAAAACCTGACATTAGATCTCCTTTGAAGACCTTTTAAAGAAAAGCAAAAACAAAACAAAACAACAACCAGAAGCCAAAATGAAACGTTTCCATAATGAAGTGAAAAGATCACTGGATTGGAATTCATGAGTCTAATAAGGTCACTCACTGGCTGTGAGACTTAGGCAGGGCACTTACCTCTGGTTCTGAGTCTCACTTTGATTTTCAGTAGTTATTGATTACAACTGAATCAATAGTAGTAATCAATAACTACTGAAAATCAAAGTGAGAAAATTACTACTGTTGATTCAGTAATTATTGGTTAATGTCTCTTCCAGCACCACATTACATAGTATGTGTGTGTGTGTGTGTGTGTGTCTGTGAGAGACAGAGAGAGAGAGAGAGAGAGAGAGAGAGAGAATGAGGAGAGAGGGAAAAGAGAGGCAGCCTATCAAACAGAATAGCTTTTGGGGGAAAATTTGTATAAGGCAAGACAGAAATATACATGATCGGGGACTGAGGAAACCCTTTCACTTTAATTTCCATTTCAATCACTGAAGCTCATAGGGACCACGCCCAGTGAAAAAGTCATGCCATTTTCCTCTTCTGGGAACTGAGATAGATCCCTCAGAAGTATCACGATCAATATATATATGTACCTGTGATCTCCATTCATTTGCTAGAACAGCTGTGTGCCCTCCATCAAAGCCTCTCTTCTGGCTTCTGAGGTCGGGGGGCAACTTCAACAAACCAGGTCCCAACGTGGAGAGAGAGGGAGCTCTTCCTTTGCTCCAGTGGCACTGGAAGCATGTGGTAGAGGTGAGGAGGGAGGAATCATGGTGGGGCACAGGTGGTGGTGTTCCAGGGATGTGGGAGGAAACTGCAATGTTGCACTCCTGCTTGAGGGGCGTGGCCATTCAGCAGCCATCATCAGCCGTCAAACATGAACTGAGCACCTCCTGCGTGCAAGCTAGGCACTGGGAATGCCTCTGGAACCTCACGCAGTCTTTGCTTTCAAGGAGCTCACTGTCTCATCGAGAGAAATTAGATGGAGTCTGTTTTCTATCAGGAAAAGATAGTCTTCTTTTCCTGAAGAAGCACATTTAGGCCGTAAGGGGCTCACAGAAGTGCCCTGCTCAAGGGATGCCCCCTTTCCCCAATCTTCCTACCCACTTGCTCGAGGTTTGTCTAGACACAGTCAGTAATAAAAAGGTTGCTTTTCAGACCAGGGGATGCAGCTTTGCATGTGCTTTGCCTGCTATGCAGATGGTTGCCAGGCCGCCCTGTTGAGGATTCTGTTTGGCAGGAACGTGCTCTGATTCCTTAACTGTAGGCTTTGGGGACCAGACGTGCCCAGGGGCTTAAAGGCAGCTGAAGTGAAGCAGCTCTTCTGCACACTCATCAGCATCAGGCTTCAAGCTGCAGTGAAGCATGGATCCGAGATAACTGCAGTGCCCCAGGTGGGATGCTGCAGTGTCCTTGGGCATACCTGTGGCTGCTGCAGGACATACTGAGCATAGTGGGCCATGGCTGGGTCTGAGCTGTCAGCTGCAGGATGAGCTGCTGACTCACTGCTGCAGCCATGAAACCTTTAGCAACTGGAACAGCATGGAGAATTCTTTCTTACTTTAAAGGAATATGTGATGGAGAGGAGGGCAATGGGATGACGAGTCAAAGTGTGAGCCTAAATAGCAGCTGTAACGATTTTCATAGAATTCTTGGGCAGAAATGTTTTTGTCAGCCTTGGAAGAATGCAGCCTATTGGGGAAGTTATTTAATCAGTCAGTCAGCATGTAGTAAACACCCATCTTGTGTTTAGTATTTATTGTATGCTTAGTTTATAAGGGAAAAATGAGGAGTTGAAGATGTTTCTTGCCCCACTTGGAGATTATTATAAGACTGACACTTAGAGAGCCTTATTCTGTGCCAGACACAGCATTCTGTTTGTGCTGGTTTACGTCATCTCACAGTAACACTATAAAATATTATAGGTGTTTTACTTTATTCTACTGTAAGTTGGGAAGTTAGGATTTGAACCATGTCAGTTCAGAGTCAGAGCTCTTTACCATCATGGCAATTCTGTTGTTCGAGAAGTGTACATAATTTGAGAATAATACAGGATAATTCATGATTAAGTACTAAATCATATTTATAATACAAGCATTTATGATGAGTCCAGAATAAATCCCTGTCAATCTGCAATCCCGAGTCAGCTGTGTGTAGATTTGCTCATGTTTAAGCAAATATTGAGCCTGCAGAGGGAGTTTTTGAGAAGGTGGGGGGTCAGAATGAGCACTTGTAAGGTCAGGGAGTGGCAGCTGTGGGTACCATCAAAAGGACAGCATCAGGTGACCTGCTATGAGTCTCAGGCCACTGTGTGCCTAGAATAACCCTAATTGTTGGGAAAAACACAAAACGATAATTAAACATATCAAACATTTCCCAAACATATCCTTTGAGTATTTGTCTGGTTGGATTTACCTGACCAATTCATCAACTTAGGCACTATTAGCAAAATAGGAAGAGAATGAGGTTCATAAGGGGTTGAAGAGGGCCCATGACTATCCCATTATCCCATTCTGTCTTTAGTGGATCAACATTTGTGTTAGCGAGGAGTCCATAGGCCTTTTGCCAGATGATATTGACAAAGACCTAAAAGCTCTTAAATTTTTCTTTGGAGATACTGAACATACATCTGTGGTGGAACTGACCAGAACTACCCTCTGGTTTCAAGGATGAGAGATAATAGTGGGCAGCTGTCAGAGAAAAATCTCTCATGAAACTGATGAAACACCTTTGTCTTTTGGCTGGTAGAGCTGATTTTTTCAGGGACACAAATGTGCCAGCTCTCTGACCCAAAGCCCAGTGTCTCGTATACTTCTCAGGCACTCATTTGGGCTCCTGGATTCAGGTTACAGTATCTCATTTTCTCTCTTTCTCTAGTGTTTAGCTAAGGTAGTGACTGATACAATCAACCTGATTCTACTTCTGCTTTGCCCATAGTTATTAACCTTTTTGATTCCTATCAGGGACTCTATACATTTTAGCTGGCTGGCTGAGTTCTGATGGGGGTTTTAGAAGCCTAAAAATTGTGAGGAAGATGAAGAGATGAGTAAGATTAGATAAAGATATCTTCCTGGACAAAATCCTTTGGCATAATGCCAGAAAAATAACAGATGAGTTCAGGAAGACTCTGGGGGCAGAATCTGAGACACAGGCCAAATCACAGTCCCAGTAACCATAGAGAAAGCAGTTTCCACGACAGCCGAGCAGAAGGAAACTTATCACCTCATACCTGAAAAAGGTTGCTCTGAAGCTGTTCTATGGGAATGGAATAATTACGGAGGTGGACGTGGGTGGTTATGGACAAGGAAGAATAGATCAAGCAAAAAAATTAGAGTTGAGGCAGGGATAACCAGAGAAGACTGGTAACCGTGTTATCTAGTCCAAGCAAAAGAGAATGCTGAGGCTTTAATTGTAACCATCAAGTTATGTTTCTTCTATTCAAAGGTCTCTATTCAGAGGAAATAAAGTTGTTTTTGAACTGAGAATACCTGGCTGTATCTGTTCTGTACTGAAAGAGACCCTGAGAAGCAGATCACCACAGAAGAATAAAGGGGGAGAAGCCAAGGCCCAATAACCTGCTATTTCAAAGCAAAACCACCACCTCTGTGTGGTGGTGATGTAGGATTCTTTCCGTGTGGTTAGACTCACTGAGCAGCTCTCTCTTGGGGGCTCTCCTCGGCCTATTTCCTGGTGCAACCAGTGACCGAGTGAGACTCATATTCCGTGATAGCTAAGAATTGGCTGTGGGCATGGGCTGGAAATAGAGACACTTAGAAAATTGTTTATTTCTCAGCTCACGCCTGTAATCTTAGCACTTTGGGAGGCCAGGGTGGGTGGATCACTTGAGGTCGGGAGCTTGAGACCAGCCTGGCCATCATGGTGAAACCCCATCTCTACTAAAAATACAGAAGTTAGCCAGGTGTGGTGGTGCATGCCAGTAATCCCAGCTAGATGGGAGGCTGAGGCAGGAGAATTGCTTGAACCCAGGAGGCGGAGGTTGCAGTGAGCTGAGATCGCACCACTTAACTCTAGCCTGGGTGACAGAATGAGAGTCTGTCTCAAAAAAAAAAAAAAAAAAAGAAAGAAAGAAAAGAAAATTGTTTATTTCTCCAGTGCAGAGTTGTGTCTCACTCATCTCTTTATCCTCAGCACCTAAAAAAATTCCCAACACATCATAATAAGCCAGTTGTATATGTTTATTGAGCCATTTTAAATGATTTGTGCTTTGGGACTGGCTATGTGGAAGATACAAGATCTAAAAGACTGTATCCTATCTCTGTTGTCTCAGAAGTATTTCTCAGATAATAAAATATTGGCAGATTTCTGATGATTCTCAAGAAAGCTGGAAAATAGAGCTAAAAAACATGGAGGATAATAAGTTATCACAGGAATAGAAGAAAAGAAAGTCCCGTCAAGAGAACTTACTGAGGTTCTGGTTTCTCTAAGGATCATGTGGTATAAGAAGGCAAATTGTTGCAATGTTTGCAGGAAATGTTTTCTCAACATATGAGGTGTTTGTCAGGTGGACGAGGACAGTGTGTACAGCACGGATGTGGTGCAACAAAGCCCAGCCAGGGAACTTCTCAGGGTGGTTGTTGGTGGGGTGGGTGGGAGTTGGGATAGTTGGAGCACAGGTGAAAGGTGAATATGAGACTAGAAGGGTTTCAGCTGTCGGTAGTATAATTCCATTTTCCTTCTGGAAAGGCAACCCTGGCCATAGTGTAGAGGAAGGAGAGGGAGAAGGAATGATGGGGAGGCAGCAGGTCCAGGTAGGATTCAACTGCAATAACCCGAGTGATGAGAACCTGAGCTGGGGGCAGCGTCAGCCGGTGGGAGAGGACTCAAACTGGGAAATGAGAGAATTTGCACTTGACTGAGCTTATACACTGTTTGGAGTTGGTGGTGAGGGAGTAGAAAGTCTGGGAAGGTGAACACTCAGGGTTTGAGGTCCTGCTGCAGGGGACAACATTCTTAGAAATGTTTTTATCTTAAACATTCATGCAAATTTGTATTTTTCACTTAGAAATATACCAATATTTGCATGTCTGTGAAAATAATGTGTAAAACAAGTTTACAGACTGAACTTTCCAAAGCTTCAGAGAAAATGAACATGTAAGAAAACCATGGTTGTGTGTGGTTTCTGATGCTCCCAGCAAATAACCCTTTTGAAAAGTGTGGGAGTCCTCCATGATCTGGCAATACCCTCCCCTTCTAACCTTTGCTTTGGCCAAACTTGTCCAGTTACTGTCCCCTCAACCTTCTCATAAATATTCTACTTCTCTGGTTTTGCATGTTTCAGATTTTCTGGTGTTTCTCTAGGCCATCTTCCAGGTCCAACTGAGAGAGTACATTCTCCCTCCAGCCTTCCAGAACTGTGACCTCCTTCCAGCTCCTTTCTCTGAAATTCTGCAGACTTGTTCTGCACTGCTTTTATAATTTAACTGTAGACAAAAACATACATAAAAGAGCTAAAAAAGTATTGTAACTATTATTATTATGATGCTTCAAGGTTGTATGTTTTGTTTTATTTTCCAGCAGATTATAAGCCCTAGAGGTCAGGGACAATGTCACTGATGTCTTTGTCACAGCACTCAGCTCAACATATACTTTTTGAATAGATGCAGTCATTCTGTATGTAGAAAAAAAACTTACATTCAAGTAGAAGGAACAGATGGTAACTTTTTTCCCCAGAATATATTTGTGACTTTAAGTTGAATGTTTATTTCCATTAAATGAGCTCTTTTATTTCCTCTGTAAAGCAAATTTAAACATCAGAAAGCCAGGGTATCTCCTCCCTTTATGTTTTCTCCTTGGATGGGACAAGTAAATGGTAGGGCCTGGGTCACCTTAGGGGGCTGTGATTCTGATGTACAAGTGCAAGCACTTTTTCTTTCAAGTCTGCCTGAGCCCCGTTCTTGGTTTTTTGGGCAGACATTTCCCTGCTAAGGAATCTAAAGGTGGAAAAGCTAAGAGAAGTGTGATGGGAAATTGCTTTCTAAAGACATCCATGCAAAATCGTGTGGCTTTCCCTGAAGCCCTCCATTCCTTACACTGGGTTAGGTGTTTCCACCATTTCACACTTTATTGTTGGCATTGATTGTCTGGGCTCCCCAGTAGTGGAAGCTCCCTGGGGGGATGTCTGTGTCTTATAAGGCAAAATCTCATCAAAGAGTGTATTGGAATTATTTCCTGAGAGAATATAGGAAGAGAAAACTGGAAAACGTACCAGAAGGAGGTAGAAGGAGACAAGGATCATGTGATACTCTTTTGGTTCACTAAAGGTCTGAATCTGGTAATCATAGGTTGAGAAAATAGAAAAAATGCAGAGAATTTCTGGTGATGCTGTTGATACAAATAGAAAGGCTGAATGAAGGAATTCAAATAAAAAAGGCAGAAAAGTATGGAATCAATGGATGAGGCTATGCTTTGAAGGAATCAAAACGTAGTATATAGATAGGTGACTTTAGATTCAGAGAAGGACATGGAGTCTTTTGAGTTCATTTCATCTCCTTTCATATCATCCTGGAACCATGTTCCAGGATTTTCCATTTCTTTCTCTGATCCTTTTTTTTCTGCCTCCTTTTCCACTCTTAAGGACCTTTGTGATTAATTTGGGTTACCCAGATATTCCAGAACAGTCTCCTTATTTTAAGGTAAGTTAAAAGTTTCCATCTGCAACCTTAATCCCCTTTTGCCATGTAGACTAATGTAGTCATAAGTACCGGGAATTAGAGAGTGGACATCTTTGGTAGGTGAGGCTTTATTCTGCCTGCCACAATCCTTGGTCACCATTATTCTGACCTGGATTGCTGCAAAAGCCTGAGCTCTGCAGGCATCATACAGCCAGCAAAGAGCAGAACCAGAATGTGAATGCAGAAGTCAGGTTGCCTTGAGTCAATATGAAATATTTGCCTCACTGAGAGGACTTCAAATAGCCTAATATGAAATTGAGTCCATGTTAGGCTGTTTGAAGTCCTCTGAATGGGGCAGATATTTCATGTCTCTGTGCCTTTACACACGACATTCCCTTTGCCTGGACTTCCTTCCTCCCTTTGACTCTCTGTCCGACTTCATTCATACTTCTGAGGCAATTCTGTGAAATCCTGGGCAGAGCTGATTACCAACTGAGCCCTTCTGCACCAGCTACATGTCTGTGCCCCACACTACTCACACCCGAGTGGGCCACACTGGCCGGGTAGCTTCTGCCTAGAGCCTGGCACATACTAGATACTCAAGAAAAGAGTGTTGAGAGCACCGTGCTGGGGATTTATTCTTTGCAATTTTTTGGAGCATTTTCCTCATGCATTTTTTTCAGATGTCTCCCTTCCCATGCTGCCAGAAGCATCCATTTGCCTCAAAGAGAATTAGGGCTTCTGTAACAGGAATACAAAAGGAAAACTATCTAGCTTTTGATGCCCAGAGTAGAAATTATTTAAACAAATCATTTTGTTTTAATTTAATAGTTTTGTGAAACAAGGCCTTGCAATTAGAAAGGGCTTTTCAAAACTTCTTTGGCTTTTTAGTGTATAAGACCTAGTTGAACTAGGTCTTAGAAATTCTTCGGTAGCATAGCGGGAGACTGTTTTCTGCACTTAATCTAAGCATAAAGTTTTGTTGCCCTGAGAAGAAGAAAGACAAGTTGAGGAAAGTGCATTCCAGAGAGGAAAAGAAATGAAAATCTCCACCTTGGGCCCTGATGAAATTTGGGAAGGAGAGAAGACAGGGGCTGGGGAGACTCTTGCATCATGGTTCTACCTGGTGGATGTGGGAAAGCCAGAAGTAGAGGACATTTTCATTTTCCTATTTTCCTTTTGGGACTCTGGGAGGAAACTGCCTTGAAAGATATTCCTTGTGTCATATAGAACAGTCATGTTAGAGCAAAGCATATGGGGAGCTATGGTTTGGCAGAGGGAGAACTTGAGCTCAGCTTCTAGAGGTCTTCTCCAGCTCTCAGGTGGAATGAGAAGAATCCAGATATTTCTTCCTACCCTACTGAGTGACATGAAAAGCAGCCGATTATGCGGTGGGCCAGCGACCCTGTAGTGAGGGCTGTTTGGCAGACCATCTGCACTAGGGATCAGATGGCCTTCCAGACCCCAGACCCCAGAGGGCCCCAGAGGGCCATGCAGTGCCAGTGAGAGCTGATGTGGGGTCACATCAGCCAGCAGGACCCCCAGGCTCTCAGCACATCAGAAGAGGTCAACTACGAGTCTGACTGGCTACTGACTTTGGCTGTGGGCATTGGCAAGAAGAGAATTAACCAGGTGGACAAGAGCCACCTTCGGGGGCCCATGAGAATGTGAAGAGAGGCACCAAGACCCACATGCAGATTGGAGGCCTCGCCACCCGTCACCATAATCTCCCACATACGGCCACATATCATCTTAGGTGGGCGGTATGGGAAGGGGATGCACTCAGAAAAACCAAAAATAGACCTACAGAAAACTTTTACAATGGAAAGGAGGGCTATTTTAAACCAAAGTGAGTAATAAAGAACTAACTGGCAAGTTTAAGTTTTTATTGTTTTCTAGCTACCCATTTTGTTGACTGCATTGCTGGTCTAGGGGTGAGGTCAGTATAGCACCAGCTGCACATGAGATTTGACACTCATCGCATGAGTCCTCAGCATCTTGCAGTCTTTCTGCCTAGTTCCTGAAAACCAGAATGGCTTGACTCCAAGGGTACAACTGTCTAGAAGTGTCATAATTAGCAACTTTTCTTCTGAATGCCATTCTAAATGGAACTAACAGTTTATTTGAATCATATGCCTTCCTCCTTGCTGCTTTTCCTATTGGTGTTGTATTTTTTTCCTTTGCCGTATAAAGGAAAAGTTGTGGAAAAAATTAACTTGGGATTCTAATTTTTCTTTTTGCTTAATAAATGCTGATACATTATTTATTATTAATTATCACAAGAATTAAAGAAAGTGATTCCATGGAATGATGGTATTGACAAGAAACCTAATTACAAGAATTGAGCAAGACCATTTGACTCTCTAGAGTATAGAACCTGTAGAAGTCATTTTAATTTGCAAGATATGTTTACTGTTTTAGAGAGACAGAGGGTAACTTTTCATTTTCAGGGATTGATGAACAATATCCATGAGTTCTTGAAGTTGAATAACAGGAAACTGTACTTGCTTTTTGAACCATTTGGCTACTGTAAGAAGCTGCTGGTCACAAAATGCACATCCAATAAACTGCAGTTCTACTGGCAACCCTTGGTTTGAGAGTGCAACAGGGATACTCACTGCTGGCAATCCTGTCATACTTACAGCTTGTGTAAAAGTATCATTCTGGGCACTTTGTGTTCTGTTGTCTTCTTTGATGAACTCCAAGTATGGTACTGCCTCACTCAAGGTGGTGGGAGTTAGCAAGACATCTACTCCCGAGTTAAAAACATTCGCAAAGTCATTAGCAATGAGGTGTCTCACTTTCTGTGCTTTGATGAAATAATCTTGATGAAATATTTGATAAAATAGTTTTCTTTTAATAAGAAAACGTTTCCTGAAAGAATTCTTCCTCTCACCACAGCATTGAATCCTTCTTATCTGGTTGAAGCATACATGGCTTCAGTGGACACATCAATGTCACCTCTGTGACCATATTGTAGCCCATCAAGTCTTGCCATATTTAATGCCACTTCTGATGTGCACAATACATGGTAGCAGGCAATTGAATAACTGGAGTGAGGAAGGGATACTTCAATTATTTTGGCCCCCTCAGACTCAAAGAGGTCAGCAGCTTTGGACCAAAGAGACTGTACTTAACTTGATAATTCTGGTGCAAGGTATTCCTTCAGAATTCCTATACATAGTTTGCTCACATCTGCCAAACTGGGAAGCATGAATGGTTTAATTGGGTCCTGTACTGCGGTAGAATCGTTGGGGTCATGTCCAGCCAGTACACCCAACACAATTGCTGCATTATCCGCACATCTGGTTAATATTCCTGGCACATCCATCAAATTCATCAGAGGAGTAGGACCATGATGGAAAACTAAGCCTTAGCTTGGTTTGAAATCGACAAGCCTGTAGTGGGCAGCAGGATTTCTGGTCGATTCTCCTGTATGTGATCCTGAAGTCGCATAGCATGTGAATGCTGACACGGCAGCTGCAATCCCACCTGAACTTCCTCCAGTTATCAGCCAGTCTGAATCTTCATTCTTGCTGTGGGGATTCTGTATTTGGACCAGTTAAAAACCCCTGAGTTATTAATAACTAATTGCTAGTGATATTAAATGGGTGCAGCCATCTTTAATTGTCACTGCAGGATTCTAAAAATTTTAAAAGCCACCTAAAGAGTGTTCCCAGTTTGCAGCAGAGTTATAATTCAAAATGTCACTTGCAAGTTGGTTATTTGGAATTTAGAAGGGATATATCTACATAGGAATAATGTACTTACTTGTGACTAGGTTCCTAGCCCAAACATAACTCAAAATGCAGCTGAAATAGAGCACATTTGAAACAAATACAAAGATCATAAGGGTACAATGCCAAAGTTTTTTAAAAAAGAAATTAAACTAAACCATGTTTATTTTGAATGTTTAGTCTTTGAGGGAAAACACATTTAATTAAAAAGGGATAAGAGGTATATGAAGATCCTAAAGAGGATGTCTCAGTAACTTTCAGGATTTTACTGGCTCTTTATAAATCTGATTTTCACTTGAATGTCTACAGATTCCCCTTTTCTTGTTATTGCTGCTCCTCAGGCATCAATTTTATATATATCGACTATGAAAATAGATTTCACATTTTTGGGTGGGAGGGGAGACCGGGGAGAGTTCCTGTTATGTTTCAGGCCTGGTCACTTGAGATACATCAAGGGACAAAACAAAGTTTCTGTTTTTGAGAAATTTTCTTTCTTCTGGAGATATTTAGACAACAGACTAATGAAAGACAGATACATCATAAAATATCAAGTAGTGATAAGTGCTTTGAAGAAAAAAATTGGGGTAAGAGATAAGATTTTTAGATACACGAAGCAAGGCAAATCTCTCTAAAGGAGCTGCTGACAGAGTTCCTCAAAGAAGTAGGGTGTGAGAATGTGGCTCTGCAGGAGGAAGGGCATTCTAGGCAGAGAGAAGCGAAGCTTAAAGTCCTATGCATGGGCAGGTTCCAGAAACAGGAGAAGGCCAGTGTGAGTTGGGTGGTATGGCAAGAAGACAGCATGAAATGTGAGATCAGAGAGGTCAGATGGCCATGAAAGTACTCTGTGTCTTATTCTAAGTGTGATTTTTTTTTTCTGTGTGTGAAATTGTAAGTTTTTCCACGAGAATCGAGAAAGACTTGTGTACAAGAGAAAGAGGCAATGATAAAAGATGGATGAAAGAGGGAGAAAACATTTTTTTGGGGTCATTCCTGTGTAAATGGATAATTTGAGATCTATTTACTCAGGGATAAATAGAAGGGCTCGAGTAGGTAACTAGTGAGGGCGGCAGGGGTCAGATAATTTCTAGCGCTGACCACTAGATGGTGCATTTAGCCCAGGACAGCTTGGTTACTGTCCACAGCAAGCCTGGGGTGGGAAGGGACCAAGAAAAACCGCAAATTTACTTAGACTAAGAAAGTCCATGCTTCGGTGTAAAAACTTATTGCTTGCTGAAATCATGAAAAATTATTATCCTAAGATAGAAGATAATGAAAATTATGAGTAATTTACACAACCTTTATTGTTTCAATAACACTAATGTTCCTCCCCGCTTCCACATCTTTTTACAGGAATGAAGAAGGAGCTAAGACTTCCAGATGATCTAGGTAAGACCACCCTATCCCAGAACAACCACATGATTTACGGGAAAAGTGGACAGGGGCCTGAAACTCTGTGTGCTCCTGCCCCTTCTTCCTCAACATACACAGCCTCTCTATGACCACCAGACCACAAGGCCTGACCTCATCTGGTTCTTGATCCCATTTTGCATGGGTTACCACAAGAATTCTGGGACTCTCAGATCCTCCTCAGCCTTAGAATCTAATTCCCAAAGGTCTCTGCAGGGTGTGGCAATGGAGCCTCCCCATCCAGCTGCTCTGCTTTCTGATTCTTCATGGCACTTATAGCCCCTGCCATGTATACAGCTTATGTATGCTAGTAAAAGCTCTATGCAGACAGAGTTTTGTGTCTGCTTTGTTTACTTCTGTATTCTCAGGGCATAGAACAGTGACAAACAGCATTTAATAAATATTTGTTGAAAGGTTAAATATTACTTACTTGGCCTGATCTAAGCAGACCCGTGCATGCATGAGAAATGGAATACAGGATTTTCAAGAGCTTCTGCAGGCAAAGAGACTCAGTATTTCCTGCCACCTGACAACTCTCTGTTTCCTTTGATCCCAAAGACCCTGTGGAGTTCTTGTTGAAAGGAAGGTTTAAATGGTAACTTTCACGTGATCCCTTAGAGCTGTGCAATAGTTGACATTTGCCTGCAGGCTTTCCACCAAGGGAGGCTGGTTAGTCTAGAATGGGGTTACCACAGAGGATTGTACAATCTAATTTTCTGAATGTCTTGGAATGCTGCTCCTCTCCCCACTCAGACAAGAAGGGCATTATAATATGAGCCTTTGTATCATCTCTTCCACATCCTAATAATTAGTACAGGGAGTCCCCCTGACCCTCAGGTGACATTTAAAGTGTTCAGTTTGTATAACTTGCATAAGGTTCATGTGGCTGCCCTCCCCACTACTCAGAGGCTACTTCAGAGGCTACAGGGAAACACCCAGCTGTGGGAGTATGGCCTGCCCACGAACCCTTTAACTTGTTCCTTCTTCTTAAGTTTAGCTGCCTTATAGATGGTGAGCACCTTGAGGGCAGGTTTGAGTCTTGCCCAACTTTGTAGCCCCATGAACCAAGTTCAATCCCCTGAGCCCCCGCTGCCAACCTCAGGTAGTTTGGTTGGTCTACAGCGAATGATAAACTTGGCTGATATTGGCATGGTGATGACTTTCAGTTTTAATAGGGAGTGTCATATTTTGGTAGCAGACATTGCAGTACCTAGGCCCCAGCCTGTGAGGACGTTCCTTCTGCCTCTTGACTTGCTGCATTCACTTTGTGTTGTGTCTAATGCATTGCATTTAAATCAGAACAGCTTGGTGGATCTCTATAGAATATTTTTTATTTAATGTTTATTGAGAACTGGCAGGGAGAGTGCTGCTTGAAAGCACACAGGCCATGTCTATTTTCTTTCAACATCTACAACTTACAGAAAGAGGATAAATCACAGGCACATGGAAACTAAGCTCTTTTCCTTTTCTAATATAAACAGACTTTTTCATCTACTTTCTCTCTTTATCAACAGACAGATCTGTAAGTGACATGGATGAGTGATGGCAACAGTTGGCTCCCTAGGTGGTCTGATGGTGACAGTGACTCTGTTGGCACCTTGTGATAATTTGGACACTGTTTCCTATTTTGTGGACATCCTCCTTTCTCCCTCCTTCAACTTGACCATTTCACTGCAATTATCACTTCTAGAAAGGGATAAACCAAGGAAGGGAGGTGGACAGCAAATGGGCCAATTTTGCTGCAAGTTGGTCATTCCAAAAACCATGTGCAACGAGAGGAAAAGGCTGACATTAATGACCAGGGTAGTAATTTGAGATTATTTATGGCACGGTGCTTCCCATTAAATTAGGCTGAAGAATTCTTTTTTTAAATTAGCTCAGAGGGCCTTCTATGTGTATCTATCAGAACAACAGTCCATTGAGGTGGGAGAAGAATTGTTTCTATCATTGCAGGAATGATGACAACCTCATACACATCTCCTCTCTTTTTATGTAATAGCTTCCAAAGTGGGGTACAAGTGTTCCTTCTGTATGACAATTTACTGCAGCACAGGAGTAAAATATTAGAGTTTCTATTTCTATTTATTTGTGTCTAAAATAAGAAAGAAACTGAGCTCTAAAAATTTACACTATATGGGTTGACAGTGACTTACATATAAGATTTATAAGTAAATATATTTTGGGGGCACATGCTCAAAAGTTTTTGCTCCCAGGGGTGGATGATCAAAACACTTTGGAGACAATGATATAAATAATCAGAGGAGAAAATCCCCTTGGAATATTAGAAGTTTCTCTGAATCGGGCAGCATTCAAAACAGGAAAGATAGGTTCATATAAGTAATTATTATAACAACAAAATTTAAACTTGTAACTCAGGAATTCTCATCACAGAGATATTACTGCATATTACCTTAAAGCTCATGTCAAGACAAGATGTCAACACAGAAATTTAAACATGTCATGAAAAGGGCAAATGAAATTGACTCAAGTTGTGATTTGAATATGGAGAATGACAGAGAGTTTCTGAGACACACTGTGGGGAAGGTGTAGCAAAATGGTCCCTAAGGGAGAGGCCTTAGTCTCATGTGCAGGAGCCAGAGGTGTCTTGTGCAGGGAGCGCTTGGTAAGTGGAGCATTGCTGTGCCATCCCTGCAATGGTGCCAGTGATAGCCAGTCAAAATGGCCATGCAAGAGCTGAGTCCCCTTTTCCCCTGCCCTTTCTCTTGTCAACCTTTTCTTCTTCTTACACTCCATTGAAAGGCACATTTGCCTTTACTTGTTGGAGTATCTTCTGAGAGGAGATATGTACCTAAGAGATTAGACTAAATATATCATGAGATTTTTAACAGATTGAGAGCTCAATGGGAATATTAAAAAGTAGGCCAGACACAAAGGCTGATTTTTCTGTTACTGCCTTACTCCAAGACCATTCCATTCAGTTGAACTCTGCAAGTCAATGAATGCACAGCTTATCTCTCTGGCTGGAAAAGGGCTACAGTTTCATCTTTTGGGCAATGCTTAAAAAAAAGTCTCACTCACTATTTTAAGCTTGAGTTCTCCTAAGTAAGAGAAATAAGTCTTTGTTACAGATATTGAGGCTGGATGACGCCTCTCCTTGGCCTGGTGTGGACTCCCTCTCTAGAAGGCATTAACTGTTGCTGGGTTAGCTGACTCAGAGATTCATATACTCTCTGGCTGTGGGTCATTTTCTCTTCTGCCCTTTGAAGGATCCTGAAGTTATTAAGAATCAGAGTGGGAAACTGCTGGGTAGTGTTCCATCAAGGCAACTGCAGGAATGTTTGAGCCAAAGGAAGGTGGCTTAAGACAAGGA
This sequence comes from Cacajao melanocephalus, assembly GCA_963573385.1. Taxonomy (NCBI): domain Eukaryota; kingdom Metazoa; phylum Chordata; class Mammalia; order Primates; family Pitheciidae; genus Cacajao; species Cacajao melanocephalus. The sequence continues at coordinate 56,543 of CAUYLG010069759.1, forward strand.
GGGCAGTGGACCAGTGTACAGGGAGAACCCAGGGGGTCAGGGCTGGTGTCAAGGCCAATGCCAGTTATTGTGCCCAGTCATGTATTCATCACTGATGTCTTTATACAAAATGATATTGCAGGGGAAGCCAGCCAACATTAGGATACAGGGAATTATGCCTCCTTTTCTGTGTTTTACTAGTTTGCTGGATCTTCATCTTTATTTTTGATATTTTTCTAATCAAATCACTGGAGAGACTTTGAAATACACAAGAAGTAGCTCTCTTTTCAGATTTCATCTCTTGCCATCAGCATGAGGACCACTTTTTGCATATGGACAGTCTGTAAGACATGTGGCATATATTGGTGGCTTTCTTGTCCTTGCAAAGTCACGGGGATATCACTGCCTAGATAGGTTTAGAAAACACAGTTCTGGCTTAATACCTGCTTTTCCTCACCATCTATTTGGGGATGTTTGATGACTTTTCAGTGTAGAATACAAACAAATGAAGATTTATCAAAGATGCCTTTGTTTACCAACTGGCTAGCTGTTTTATCATGGCTTTAAATTTAGCTTCTTACTAATGACTATGTGCATTTGGGAGAAAAGGATGGCTTTGCAGATAAAACAGCTGTGTGTGTCTTGGTTAATGCCTTTATTATATTGCCCTCTACAACCAAACTTCATTTTCATTAGCTACAGAAATGTTTGAAATCAAGCCTATATTCAGGACACGACTGAGCACTTCAAAGGATTAAAAGACGTAAGGGCCACAATTGCTTTTCTTTTCTTTTTTTTCTTTTTTTTGGCTTAAAAACAAGAAAAATTCCTTCCCCTTTCCTTTCCTTTCCTTTCCTTTCCTTTCCTTTCCTTTCCTTTCCTTTCCTTTCCTTTCCTTTCCTTTCCTTTCTTTCTCTCCCCTCCCCTCCCCTCCCCTCCCCTCCCCTATCCTCTCCTTTCCTTTACTCTTTCTTTTTTCTAAAAAATGGGATACATGTGCAGATGTGCAGGTTTGTTCCATAGATACATGTGTGCCATGGTGGTTTGTGCACCTATTGACCCAGCCTCTAAGTTCCCTCCCTTCATCACCACCGCCCAACAGGCCCTGGTGTGTGTTATTCCCCTCCCTGTGTCCATGTGTTCTCATTGTTCAATTCCCACTTATGAGTGAGAATATGTGGTGTTTGGTTTTCTGTTCCTGTGTTAGTTTGCTGAGGATGATGGCTTCCAGTTTCATCCATGTTCCTGCAAAGGACATGATCTCATTCCTTTTTATGGCTACGTAGTATTCCATAGTGTATAGGTACCACATTTTCTTTATCCAGTCTATAATTGATGGGCATTTGGGTTTGTTCTATGTCTTTACTATCGTAAATGGTGGTGTAGTAAACATACGTGTGCATGTGTCTTTATAGTAGAATAATTTACATTCCTTTGTGTATATGACCAGTAATGGGATTGCTGAGACAAATGGTATTTCTGGTTCTAGATCTTTGAAGAATTGCCATACTGTCTTCCACAATGAAGACAGTATGAAAATACTAATTTACCTTAGGATTTAAATGAATGAACTAAATGAAAAATGAACTAATTTACATTCCCACCAACAGTGTAAACGGCTTCCTATTTGTCTGCAGCTTCACCAGAGTCTATTGTTTCCTGACTTTTTATTAATCATCATTCTGACTGGCATAAGATGGTATCTCACTGTGGTTTTGATTTGCATTTCTCTAATGGTCAGTGATGTTGAACTTTTCTTCATATGTTTGTCGGACACATAAACGTCTTCTTTTGAAAAGTGTCTATTCATATCCTTTGCCCACTTTTTGATGAGGTTGTTTTTTTCTTGTAAATATGTTTAAATTCCTAATAGATTCTGGATATTAGACCTTTGTCAGATGGGTAGATAGCAAAAATTTTCTCCCATTCTGTAGGTTGCCTGTTCACTCTGATGATTTTCTTTTTCTGTGCAGATGCTCTTTAATTTAATTAGATCCCATTTGCCAATGTTGACTTTTGTTGTAATTGCTCTTGGCATTTTTGTCATGAAGTCTTTGCCCATGCCTGTGTCCTGAATGGTATTGCCTAGGTTTTCTTCTAGGGTTTTTGCATTTAAGTCTTTAATCCATCTTGAGTTGATTTTTATATAAGGTGTAAGGAAGGGGTCCAGTTTCAGTTTTCTGCATATGGTTAGCCAGTTTTCCTGGCACCATTTACTGAATAGGAGATCCTTTCCCCATTGCTTGTTTTTGTCAGGTCTGTCAAAGATCAGACGGTTGTAGGTATGTGGTGTTATTTCTGAGGTCTCTGTTTAGTTCCACTGGTCTATATGTCTGTTTGGTACCAGTACCATGTTGTTTTGCTTACTGTAGCCTTGCAGTGTACTTTGAAGTCAGGCAACATGATGCCTCCAGCTTTGTTCTTTTTGCTTAGGATTGTCTTGGCTATGTGGGGTCTTCTTTGATTACATTTGAAATGTAAAATAGTTTTCTTTCTAATTCTGTGAAGAATGTCAATGGTAGTTTGATGGGAATAACATTGAATCTATACGTTACTTTGGGCAGTATGACCAATTTCACAATATTGATTCTTCCTATCCATGAGGATGGAATGTTTTTCCATTTGTTTGTGTCCTTATTTCCTTGAGCAGTGGTTTGTAGTTCTCCTTGAAGAGGTCCTTTACATCCCTTGTTAGCTGTATTCCTAGTTTATTCTCTTTGTAGTGATTGTGAGTGGGAGTTCATCTATGATTGGCTCTCTGCTTGCCTATTGGTGTAAAGGAATGCTTGTGATTTTTGCACATTGATTTTGTGCCCTGAGACTTTGCTGAAGTTGTTTATTAGTTCAAGAAGTTTTGGGCTTATAAGCTTAAAGAGGTTTTGGGCTGAGATGATGGGGTTTTCTAAATATAAAATCATGTCATCTGCAAACAGAGACGACTTGACTTCCTCTCTTCCTTTTTGAATACCCTTTATTTCTTTCTCTTGCCTTATTTCCCTAGCCAGAACTTCTAATACTATGTTGAAGAAGAGTGGTTAGAGAGGACATCCTTGTCTTGTGCTGGTTTTCAAAGGGAATGCTTCCAGCTTTTGCCCATTCAATATGATATTGGCTGTGGGTTTGTCATAAATAGCTCTTATTATCTTGAGATATATTCCATCACCACCTAGTTTATTGAGAGTTTTTAACATGAAGGGATGTTGAATTTTATCAAAGGCCTTTTCTGCATCTATTGAGATATCATGTGTTTTTTGTCTTTGGTTCTGTTTATGTTATGGATTACACTTATCGATTTGCATATGTTGAACCAGCCTTGCATCCCAGGGATGAAGCCAACTTGATTCTGGTGGATAAGTTTTTTGATGTGCTGCTGGATTCTGTTTGCCAGTAGTTTAATGAGGATTTTCACATTAATATTCATCAGGGAGATTGGCCTGAAGTTTTCTCTTTTTTTTGTGTGTGTGTCTCTTCCTGGTTTTGGTATCAGGTTGATGCTGGCTTCATAAAATAAGTTAAGGAGGAGTCTCTCCTTTTCTATTGTTTGGAACCATTTCAAGAGGAATGGTATCAGCTCCTCTTTATATTTCTGGTAGAAATCAGCTGTGAATCTGACTGGTCCTGGGCTTTTTTTGCTTGGTAGGTTACTAATTACTTCCTCAATTTCAGAGCTTGTTATTGGTCTATTCAGGGATTCAACTTCTTCCTGGTTTGGTCTTGGTAGGGTGTATGCATCCAGGAATTTATCAATTCTTCTAGATTTTCTAGTTTATTTGCATAGAGATGTTTTTAGTATTCTCTGATGGTAGTTTGTATTTCTGTGGGGTCAGTGGTGATATCCTCTTTATCATTTTGTATTGTGTCTATTTGACTCTTCTCTCTCTTCTTATTAGTCTAGCTAGCAATTTATCTATTTTGTTAATTTTTTTTTGAAAAACAGCCATTGATTTTTTAATAGGGGTTTTCATGTCTCTATTTTCTTGAATTCTTCTCTGATCTTAGTTATTTCTTGTCTTCTGATAGCTTTTGGATTAGTTTGCTCTTGCCTCTCTAGCTCTTTTAATTGTTATGTTAGGGTGTCAATTTGAGATCTTTCTAGCTTTCTGATGTAAGCATTTAGTGCTATAAATTTCCCTCTTAACACTGCTTTAGCTGTGTCCCAGTGATTCTGGTATGTTGTCTCCTTGCTCTCATTGGTTTTAAAGAACTTCTTGATTTCTGCCTTGATTTCATTATTTACCCAGGAGTCATTCAGGAGCGGGTTATTCAATTTCCATGAAATTCTGTGGTTTTGAGTGAATTTCTTAATCCTGAATTCTAATTCTATTGCACTGTGGTCTGAGAGACTGTTTGTTATGATTTCAGTTCTTTTGCATTTGCTGAGGAGTGTTTTATTTCCAATTATGTGGTCAATTTTAGAATAAGTGCCATGTAGCGCTGAGAAGAATGTATATTCTGTTGATTTGGGGTAGAGTTCTATAGATGTCGACTAGATCCACTTGATCCAGAGCTGAGTTCAAGTCATAAATATCCTTGTTAATTTTCTGTCGCATTGATCTGTCTAATACTGACAGTAGGGTGTTAAAGTCTCCTACTATTATTGTATGGGAGTCTAAGCCTCTTTGCAGGTCTCTAAGAACTTGTTTTATGAATCTATGTGCTCCTGTATTGGGTGTATATATACTCAGAATAGTTAACTTTTCTCATTGAATTGTTTACTTTACCGTCATGTAATGCCCTTCTTTGTCTTTTTTGATCTTTGTTGGTTTAAATTCTGTTTTGGTGGAGACTAAGATTACAACCCTGCTTTTTTTTTTTTGCTTTATATTTGCTTGATAAATTTTCCTTTTTCCCTTTATTTTGAGCCTGAGTGTGTCTTTGCACATAACATGGGTCTCCTGCACACAGCATACTGATGGGTCTTGACTCCTTATCCAAATTGCCAGTCTGTGTCTTTTAATTGGGGCATTTAGCCCATTTACATTTAAGGTTAGTATTGTTATATGTGAATTTGATCTTGTCATCATGATGCTATTTGGTTATTTCACACACTAGTTGATTCAATTTCTTTGTAGTGTCATTGGTCTAGATGTAAATGTTTGATTCCTACTAGACATTACCATTATTAAAAAACAGATGATCTTGCAAATGTATCTGTGAAATGCTGACTAACAGCACAAAGAAAAATCAGAATCAGAGGGAGGCAAAAGGTTGTTGGGAAAGGCTCCATAGAAGATTGTTGTGTTGTCATTGATACTGTTAAGAGGAAGAAGACCATGTGCATCTTCATTCATTGCTCCATGTCAACTTCTGTTGCTAATGGACAGCTTGGATCCTGCTGTCCTTGAGAAATAAACTATGTCCAGTACTCCTGCCATTCTTTTTTCTTGTATTTTCATCCCCACATCCTTTCTTTTACCTCTTTATACTCAGTTTTCTTGCTCTTCTCTCTCAGGGTCAAGGATAAGAGAGGAGAAAGAAGAGAAAGAGGGAAACAGAGGGAAAGCAACAGAGGTGTGGTTATATCTAGTTTCCCTCTTGGATGCTGGGCTACTGGGAAAACTGGCACTTCCAGTGAATTTCTTCAGGGTCATGGAGACTGAACATGTTAATTAAGTGAGTTTGCCTTTTTAAAAAGCCACTTGGATCCATTTTTGTTGTGGTCTGTATTGCTTATTTATTTGGTGTACAAATCTGATGGGAGAAGATCCATCAAAAGAAAGGGAGGGAATAGAAGAGGAAAGAATGAGAGATGGGGTGGTCTTGATAGTGTGTCAACCACACCCTGGCTGCCTCAGGTACTAATTTGCACCCCTCCACTCCCTTCTCTGCCATCCAGCCCAGGGGACCCCCAGGCATGCCATGCTCTTTTCAAGTCTGCCTCTGCTTTCTTTCCAGGAGCCTTCTTTCAATCGCACAACTTCGAGTTATTTCCTTCTCCTGTATTACTTTATTCCATGCTGACTTTCTCCCACTGTAGCAATGATCACACTGTAGTATAATCATCGTTTGGTTGCCTTTCCTTCTCAGTAGGCCATGGTCTTGTTGGGTGGAGGAACTGTGCCTTTTTCTTGTTGCATGCATATGCTAGACACACTAGTGATATTTGTTAAATTTTAAATGAGTGAATGAATCCTGCCATGTATAACCTGATGCTCATTTACTTTTTCCACCATCTCCTGAAACCTAGTTCATTTCCCATTTCACTAGCAGCATCTTCTCTGGTGTCCAGTGTGAGAGTTTGCATAGAGTTCAGCTAGCACCTGCAGAGCCTTCCTCAGACTCCTTTCTCAGAACAATTGCACAATTTGGTCACAATGAGCCAGTGTCTTTTCTTTTTTTTAATATTTTAAAATTTTATTTTACACTCATTGGTTCCATGTGCAGATTTGTTATATGGGTATTATATTAGTCCGTTCTCATGCTGCTAATACAGACATACCTGAGACTGGGTAATTTATAAAGGAAAGAGGCTTAATAGACTCACAATTCAGCATGACTAGGGAGACCTCAGGAAACTTACAATCATGGTGGAAAGGGAAGCAAACACATTCTTCTTCACATGGCAGCAGCAAGGAGAAGTGCCGAGCAAAGTGGGGAAAAGCCCCTTATAAAACCATCAGATCTCATGAGAATTCACTCACTATCATGAAAACAGCCTGGAGGTAACGGCCCCCTTGATTCAATTACCTCCCACCAAGTCCCTCCCATGACATGTGCGGATGGTGGGAAATAGAATTCAAGATGAGATTTGGGTGGGGACACAGCTAAACCATACCAGGCTTAGTGTGTGATGCTGAGGTTTGAGGTATGATTAATCCTGTCATCTAGGCAAGTGAGCCAGAACCCAGTAGCTAGTTTTTCAAACCTTATTCCCCTTCCCTCCCTGCTCTAGTCTCCAGTGTCTATTGTGCCCATCTTTATGTCCTTGAGTGCCCCGTGCTTAGCTCCCACATGTAAGTGAGAACATGCAGTATTTGGTTTTCTGTTCCTGAGTTAATTCACTTAAGATAATGGCCTCCAGCCATATCCATGTTGCTACAAAAGACATGGTGCATTTAGTGCTGCAGTGAACATATGAGTGCGTGTTTCCTTTTGGTAGAACTATGTATTTTCTTTTAGATGTATACCCAGTAATGGAATTGATGGGTTGAATGGTTGTTATCTGAGGAATCTCCAAATTGCTTTCTACAGTGCTTGAACTAATTTACCTTCCCACCAACAGTATATAAGCATCACCTTCTCTCCATAGCCTTGCCAGCATCAGTTGTTTTTTGACTTTTCATGTAATGACACCCATAGGCTCAAAGTAAAAGGTTAGAAAAAGATCTATCATGCAAATGAAAAACAGTAAAGAGCAAGGGTTGCTAGTCTTATATCAGATAAAACAGACTTTAAACTAATAACAGTGAAAAAGGACAAAAACGGGCATTACATAAGGATAAAGATTCCAATTCAACAAGAAGACTTAACTATCCTAAATATATACACACCCAACATTGGAGCACCCAAACTCATAAAGCAACTACTTCTTGACTTACGAGAAGACTTAGACAGCTGCACAATAATAGTGGGGGACTTTAACACCCCACTGACAGTGTTAGTGTCATTGGGCAGAAGACTAACAAAGAAATTCTGGACTTAAATTTGACACTTGACCAATTGGATGTAATAGACATCTACAGAATACTTCCTCTATCAACCAGGGAATACGCATTCTTCTCATCCTCATGCAGACATGGAACATATTCCAAGATCAACCACATGCTTGGCCATAAAGCAAGTCTCAATAAATTTTAAAAAATCAAAATTATACCAACCATACTCTCAGACCACAGTGGAATAAAAGTAAAAATCAATACCAAAAAGATCTCTCAAACCATATGATTACCTGAAAATTAAATAACTTGCTCCTAAATGACTTTCGGATAAACAACAAAATTAATGCATAAAAAAATTCTTGGCAATAAATGAAAACAGACACACAATATACCAAAATCTCTGGGATTCAGCAAAAGCAGCATTAAGAGGAAAGTTTATAGTGCTAAATGCCTACTTCAAAAAGTCAGAAAGATCTCAGATTAACCATCTCACATCACACAGAGAGGAACTAGGAAAACAAGGCCAGTGTCTTTACCCTGTGGCCCCAAAGAAGTCTGACCTCAAAAGTGGGAATGTAGGATTTTTGAGGGAAAGGGTGAGCCTGAAAGCAGTTAGGAGATAAACTAATTCTCTAGCCATTCACAGAGGGTGCAAAATCTCAGACCAGAAAACAAGGCAGAGCTGAAAGGCACACACTATACATCAACAGGCCATGAATGGTTGTCACCATTCAGACTCTCCAATATTCGTTATTAACAAGCTGAAATCAGATGATCCTCATTTTCACTTGAGCTCAGGGTTATAATTTCTTAGAAAGTACAAAGGGAGGGAAACTCTAATGGGAAGGAAGAGCAAGTCAACATGAATCTGAGGTAGGGGAATTGCTTTTCATTCTAGTTTTTAAATAGGTGATGGTCGGAGCTGGCAGAAAGCCCAGGATATGTCAGCCGTCCTGGAAAGGAGATGTCTTGTTGTAAATCCTGTGTTGATTCTTGCCCCTCCCACCCCACCTTCCACTCTTGTACATGCTCACACTTCTTGGTAAGTAAGCTGGAGCTACCTCCCCCATGCCCCACAGCAGTTTGTACCTCTGCTAGCACAGGGATCACATTCTGACTTAGAGTGGTTGTGGGTGTCTCTGTCTCTTTCTCTAAACACAAACATATTGGAGTTTCTCACTCATCGACATTTCTGCACCAGTGTCTGCAGACAGCTTTCCCCTCTGTGAGGGCCCTCTACATATTTTCCTTTACTGGAATTAAATTTGCCCTTTTGGCTAAGGTGCCATATGGACAGGGGAATTACTAAGTCCAAGAGTAGTTTTGGCTTCCTGATGGGAAAGAGCTGTATAACAGGAATCCTACCTAGGCCTCCTATTGCTCGTTCCCAAGACAATTTCTTAGGCCCATCTTTGTCTTTCCAAATTGTTCTTATATTTTGCCACTGCCAAGGTCCTTTGGTCTCAGCTGGCTTCTCTCTTCTTTTAGGCCATTCTCTCTTTCTTTGTCTCTTGGTAGTCTTTAAATTTAATAGTTTCCTAAGACTGGTTCCAGGGAAAGGTCCTGCTTCCCTGCTATGTCTCACAGAGAAGTGAAACCTCTCTTGCTGCTTTTCATAGTGGAGAGAGACTGGGTCAAAAACAAAACAGAGGATCATACAAAGCTGGTCTTTAATTTCTGACTCTCTTATAAAACAGACTAGAAACTCTGGTGAAGTCTGTACTTTGCTCTTATCCATGAGGATGAGACTCTCTCAACTTGCTTCTTGAATACAGGCTAGAGGATAAAATTGAGGTCCGGCAGTTTCCATAATAGCTGACATCTATTGAGAACCTACTGACTACTAGGAACTATACAAGTTATTTACATACTATTTTGTTTACTTTTTCAACTGAACATAAGAGATAAATACTATTGTAGTTCCATTTTGTCAATATAGTAACTGAGCCTTAGAGAGATTAAGTTACATGTTCAAAATCCCCTAGCCATGAAATGATGGACTAGGGTTTATATCTTATTTAAAAAACAATATTATATCTTATTTGAAAAACAATATTATTCAAAAAACAATATTATTAGCTAATGGTTACTCAAAAAGGATGTCTTTTAAGTTCCAGTGAGAAGTTTGCATCTTTGAGAATGTTAGGATGGATAAACATCCATTTCACTGCTTCTAAAAGAAAAGAACAATTATATTATTGCTAGTCTAACCGGAAATAGTCTGGTTAATTACTTATAAACTAGTTCTTGGAACTAAGACCATAAACCTTGACTTGGTGCAGGAAATGGTGTGGTTTTACATGCTCAGGAAACAATGACCAGAGTAAAATATTTGACAAATTTTATGCTCTGATTTGAGAATTGGAGGCCTGGGGGAATACCTGAATGACTTGCATGCTGCTAAATATTTTTCCACAATATGATTTTTAATGGTTGCATAGTATTCCATTGTATGGTTGCAACAAAATTTAGTCACATGAAATCTGGGAAACAGGGAAGTTACTAAGAGCAGGAGGAATTTTAGGAAAGAGAAATTGAGTATTAGGTGTGCAGTAGCTAGCTTTTCCAGCATTAGGAATTTTCCTGGGACTAGCTCTGTCCAGGCAGTAACCTATACATGCTGTGTACTTTACCAGGCAGGAAGGGAAAGGACATATGCTTCTTGGTCTAGCTTCTTCCCAGACACCTTTGCAAAGGTCATCCAACTCAATCTTGTAGTCTTAGCGAAGGTTTAAGATTCAGATTCCAGTTCTCTTAAACCAGCTACAGAAAACATATCTTATAACTCAATGGAGTCAGGCTTATTTGTAACTTAGATTGGCTGAAGTCTTTATTAAGTGAAAAAAGATGGAAGCATACCAACATTCCTAACTGAATGCCATTCATGGAAAGAATGTCTGGAATGGAACCCTCTGTCTTGGCTAAATTTGAAAGGATAGCATGTTCTGAAAAGAAGGATAAAGGAGATTAATCTGATCTTACCTACTGGCTAAGGATCAAAATGTTAAAAGAAGCACAAGAGATCATCTTTCTGAGCAGGAAGAGTCTACAAATATTAGACATACTGAATTAAGTCACTGACTGGAGTCATGTCCTAGAATTGTGCCCATACACCTGGCCAAGACATTTCCTGTTAATTTCAGGTCCAAGGTTCTCATAGTGCAGAACTACCTTAAGAAACATTTAATCACAGATCTTCTTTCAGAATGGACCATGATGATGGCCTCTTTCAGGCAGAAAGAGGAGGGTTAACTGGGCTGGGAGAGGAGATAAGGAGATGTCTAACCAGTCTTCTCACCACCAAAACCAAAACAAAACAAAAAAACAAACAAACAAACAAACCCATTAGCACCTAGCACAGCACCTGTATTAAGCCTCTATATTACTATAGAGGCTTAATACGTATTTTGTGAATAAATATAAGAATTAGAGGTTGAAGTAGAACTGTGGACTGTCTATTACCATGCTTGGTACTTCAATAGAATGTGTGCCAAAGAATAAGGGCCCAGCTCCTCTCTGGGCTTAGGCCTGGTCTCTCCTCAGCTTCTCAGCTTTATAGGTCAGGAATTTCCCAAGATATCATTTTACTTTAGTCCTCTCAGGAACAGAAGTGACAAAGAAGAGATGAGGTATAGTTAGAAATTTATGAGAAGGGATGGGAAGGAGAAAATAGTGCTGATTTGACTCTGTATTGACAGGGACCCCTGCCCATCAGCAATGCTTTGAGCTGCAAGTAGAAGGTGGGGGTGGGGCAGAGGCTATGTTGGTGGCTGTAGAGTAACAGATGACCTGGTTGACCTTGATTATTGATCAACCTATTACAATGGAATGGTTGAGGTGTTACAAGTATAGACACAAATGATTTTATATGTAATAAGTAAACTAATACTTTATATGTTTGTTTTTTTTCTGGGAAGATAGAAAGCTCTTTGTTAGAGCAAATAATTCTGATAGTGACACATGCAGAATAAAAATCAGATTCATGACCATGACCTTCAGTTCCTGCTTCATGTTGGATTAGCCTTGGGCAAGTCAAATAAGCTAGGGAAAAGAGTATTTCCATTTCCCTCTGTAAAACCAAGTTGACCTAAATGTATATTTCTTCTTTCATATAATTAGTGTGAGTGTTCAAGATGGATGGAGGCAGAGTCTTTTTTGTAATAAGCTGCCACTAGAAAGTCTCATTTTGTTGAGAAGAGAAACCCCTGAAACTGATGGCACTTGGAACAAACTTTCTGGGACACTAAATGGCAAGAGAGCCAGTGTTTTAAGAAGTCATTTCTGTCTTAGTTTGTTATTAAACTGTGGAGCTTCCTCCTCAATATAGTAATAAGTCATATAATACAAATTGATTTAAAAGGAGACTTAGGGGCTTACAGAATCCCAAGGCTGACAAGCATCAAAAGTGCCTGCTGATCCTGCAGGAAGCCAATCCCCAGATGTTACTTTTGGCTGGGAAGGGTGAGGAGGAAGCGGCAGAAGAGTGAAACTGTCTCAAAAAACAAACAAAAAAAGCAAATCCAATGTCCTTCTTGTCTGTTAGCTTTGACTGCAGAAAGGAGGTTCTTCTTTGTCTTTTTATCCCCCTTGGTCACATTTGAAGTGGTATATGAGAACATGTGCTCTTGGGGGCCTTCATGGTTTTCCTGGTCTGTTTTATGCTGCTGCGGATTTAGTTTCACAATCCACGTAACTTCTCCCTATAGTCCATTAGTCAGCTACATCTACTTGCAAGGGAGGTTGGAAATGTAGTTGCTAGCTGAGTGACCATGTGCCCAGAAAGAAGGAAAAAGTGGATTCAAGGGGGCATTAGCAGTCTTTCCCCTTCATTCATTCCATAAATATTTCAACACCTAATGTGTACCAAAGATATTCTAAGCATGGATACCATGAACAAAACAGATAAAAGATCCATATTCTTATATTCAACCTTAGAGCAGCAATGGGGGAACAGCAAAAATAATAAAAAATATCAGACAGTGATAAATGAAGTGGCCCAAATAAAGCAGAGAAGCAGTGTGGGGAGTTCAGGGAAACAGGGGTGGTGTGTTGCAATCTTAAAACAGGTGGTAAGGGAAGGTGCTCTAGGAAGGTAACATTTGAGGGAAGGCCTGAAGGAGGTGAGGGAGCAAGCGTGCAGGTGCATGTGAGAGAAGAGGGATCCAGGCAGTGCTAAGAGGATATGCAAATACCCCAGGCAGGATCATGCTTTCAATGAGAGGAAACTTGGAGTTGAGTAGGAACAAGGAAGTTGTTATGGAGGGAGCAGAGCGAGACAGGGGGTGAGTAGTAGGAAAGGAAGTCAGAGAGGTAGGGAAGGGATCGGGATGGGCTGGCAGATTGTGTGGAACCTTGAAGACTACTGTCAGAACTTTGGCTTTTACTCTGAGTGGGGCCACTGGACAGTTTTGACCCAAGGACTGTCATGCTCTGACTTACATTTTTGAAAGGCTATTATTTTGCAACTAGATTACGAGGGACAAGGACAGATAGGAGATGACTGTAAGGTAGGAGGCAGGGACTTGACTCCAGACCAGACTGAAGATTGGATGAAACAAGGAGGAAGCACCAAAAGCACCTCTCTGTAAAACACGCCCACCAGCGCCATGACAGTTTACCATTACCATGGCGACAATCTAGAAGTTACCCCCCCCTTGCCATGGCAACACCTGAAAGTTATCACCCATTTTCTAGCCAATTCTGGATAACTCGCCCATTAATTAGCATATCATGAAAAGTGGGTATAAATACAAATGCAGACCTGCCCCTGAGCTGCTACTCTCACACGGTTTTTATGGGGTATCCCTGCTCTGCAGAAGCAGTCTTGAAGCTGTAACACTGCCTGGCTGCCCAAGTAAAGTTGTTTTCTTCTACCACTTGCTTGCTCTTGAATTCCTTCCTGGATGAACAAAGAATCTGCCCTGCATCAATTTCAGTAGCCCAGGAGAGAGACAGTGGTGGCAAGAACCAGGGTGGTGGTGAGGGTATGGGAAGTGATTAGTCTGTACATCCAGCTATGTTCTCTAGTCAATTTGTGAAGAAGTCTTCCCCACCTGGTACAGGTGTTCTAAATAAATGAATGAATATATGAGTGAATAATCAAACACATTTACATTTTTATCTGAATACGTAGTACCTCTGTTTGAATTACTCTGTTGTTTACTGGGTTTGACATAGTGAGATCTCCAAGATCTAGCTGTACTTATATTTGCAACCTCATTTTCTTCTCCCAGTCTCCTCCTAGATTGAGTGCAAAACTGTCTCCTCTCTTCTTCTCTCAACCTTTTCCCACCTCCCCACAAGCCTCTCTATGTGAATCACTTCTGCCACCATCACAGGCAGAGACCGTCTTCTTACAATGTTTGCCCTGCATAGTTCTCAGTTCCTGGCTTACAGGAAGTGTTTAGTAAAGTTTGCTAGACTGAACTAATTTCCTTAACTCTTGGCATTCTCATTTATTTCCTCATTCCCTTATGTCATTTTTGTACTCTCTGTTTATTCTCTTTTAGTTTTTTCCCTTTCTTAAAAATGAAGATGATACAAATGAGCATGTTTAGGACAGACACTAAAATTATCAACTGTTGAAAGGTAAAACATTTATTTTTGTCATTCTCTTTTTTCCTTCTTTTCTCATTCTCTCTCTGTCTTTTTTCTTCTCATCAGAGAGACTTGAGTTAAAATTCTGGCTTGCTAAGTTTGTGACATTTGATAGGTTTCTTCACTTTGAGGCTTCTATCATTTTATCCATAAAATGAGGACTATAGTGCTCACTTTTCAGATGTGTTTGCAGGTTGTGTAATACATACATACATATATATATATATATATATATATATACACACACACACGTATATATATATATGTATTACTTATTATATATGTGCATATAAAGCAGGCTGCTTTTATTTGAGTCTCATTAAAAGCTTTATAAAACTATAAGGTATTATATTATTCCGTCTTTACAGATGAGGCTCAAATTCATATGTCTTAAGTGAGAGAACCAGATTAGATTTCAGGTCTTTTGCTTTCTAATCTTTTCACTGACTCTTTCATTTGACTCCAGGGCTAGCAAAACTTGGTGTTCAAGATGGGTGTGGTGGCAATATCTGTAGTCTCAGCTCCCTGAAAGGCTGAGGTATTTGAGCCCAGGAGTTGGAGGCTGGCCTGGGCAACCTAATGAGACTCTGTAAAAACAAGCATACCAACAACAGGCAAGCAGAGAGTCAACTCATAAATGAATTCCCATTCACAATCGCTACAATTACAAAAAGAATAAAATAACTAGGAATACAGCTAACAAGGAAAGGGAAGGACCTCTTCAAGAAAAACTACAAACCACTGCTCCAAGAAATCAGAGAGGACGCAAATAAATGAAAAAACATTCCATGCTCGTGGATAGGAAGAATCAATATTGTGAAAATGGCCATACTGCCCAAAGTAATTTACAGATTCAATGTTAAACTTCCCATTAAACTACCATTGACATTCTTCACAGGATTAGAACATTAAACAAACTATTTTGAAATTCATATGGAACCACCACAACAAAAAAAGCCTGAATAGCCAAGAAAATCCTAAGCAAAAAGAACAAAGCTGTAGGCATCATACTACCCAACTTCAAACTATACTACAAGGCTACAGTAATGAAAAAGCATGATATTTGTGCAAGAACAGGCACATAGACAAATGAAACAGAATAGAGAACTCAGAAATAACACCAGATACCTACAACCATCTGATCTTTCACAAACTTAACAAGAACGAGCAATGGGAAAAGGATTCCTTATTTAATAAATGGTGCTAGGAGAACTGGCTAGCCATATGCAGAGAATTGAAACTAGACCCCTTTATTACACCATATATAAAAATTAACTCAAGGTGGATTGAAAACTTGAATATAAAGCCCAAAAGTATAAAAAAAAACCCTAGAAGAAAATCTAGGCAATACAATTCAGGACATAGGCATGGGCAAAGATTTCATGATGAAGACATCAAAAGGAATTGCAATGAAAGCAAAAATTGACAAAGGGATCTAATTGAACCAAAGAGCTTCTGCACAGCAAAATAAACTATCAACAGAGTAAACAGACAACCTTACAGAATGAGAGAAAGTTTTTGCAATCTATCTATCTGACAAAGGTCAATATCCAGAGTCTATAAGGAACTTAAGCAAATTTATGAGAGAAAAACAAACAACCCCACTAAAAAGTAGACAAAAGACATGAGCAGATGCATATCAAAAGATGACATACATGAAGCCAAGAAACATCGAGAAAAAGCTCAACATCACTGATCATTAGAGGAATGTAAATTAAAACCTCAATAAGATATCCTCTCATACCAGTCAGAATGGCTATTAATAAAAAGTCAAAAAACAACAGTTGCTGATGAGGTTGTGGAGAAAAGGGAATATGTTTACACTGTTGGTGGGAGTGCAAATTAGGTCAACCATTGTTGAAGACATGTGCAGGATGTGCAGGTCTGTTACACAGGTAAACATGTGCCATGGTGGTTTGTTGCACAGACCATCCCATCACCGAAGTATTAAGCCCAGCATCCGTTAACTCTTCTATTCTTCAAAGACCTAGAGGCAGAAACACGATTTGACCCAGCAAGCCCATTACTGGATATATACTCAAAGGAATAGAAATCATTCTGTTATAAAGATATGTGCATGTGTATGTTCACTGCAGCATTATTCACAATAGCAAAGACATGGAATCAACCTAAATGCCCGTCAATGATACACTAAATTAAAAAAATGTGGTACATATACACCATGGAATACTATGCAGTCATAAAAGGAGTGAGATCATGTCCTTTGCAGGAACAAGAATGGAGCTGGAAGCCATTATCCTTAGGAAACTAATGCAGGAGCAGAAAAACAAACACTGCATATTCTCACTTATAAGTGGGAGCTGATTAATGAGAACACATGGACACATGGGTGGGAACTACACATTCTGGGGCCTGTCAGGGAGGGAGAGCATCAGAAATAATAGTAAATGGTTGCTGGGCTTAATACCCAGGTGATGGGATGGTCTGTGCAACAAACCACCATGGCACATGTTTAGCTATGTAACAAACCTGCACATGTACCCCTGAACTTAAAATAGAAGTTGAAGAAAAAACAAACAAACAAAATCGTGTCTAGTTGCAAAATGCTCAATATAGACTGGACACTTCTGAGTGGGCAGTTTGGAATTTTTCTAAGTTGAATCCTAAAATGACCTCTGATCGATGAACATAATTAATGAGCTCCTGCTCAGTGTGCCCAGCACTGCCAGTAGTTGCTTAAAGGGCGATAGGTGTAAAATCACATTTCATGCTCTCATTGAGAAGGCAATCTAGCTGCACTGACAATGCTGGCATCTGTGGAACAACGGTGGATGTGACAAGCCAGAATATAACAAGGTATGGAGAAAGTGGTATACAAACTCTAAGACCGGGTGACCAAGGAATTGAATGAATCAGGAAAGGTAAGGCTGGGCTTCCTAAAGGGGAGATGTGAGAACTGTGTCTTGAGGCATGCATGGGATCTGGCTGGGCAAGGAGGAAATGGGGGCATTTGAGGGGAGGAGATGGAGAGGAGCCTATGGGGCAGCAGCAGTGCTGCCAAACTTCTGTTTTTCATGTACTCCATGTAAGTGCAGTTATCACAGTTTAAAAATATCTGGAGGACAGTGTCAGCAGCAATAGATTTCCACTAGATAGTCGGGTTACAGGATTAGCGCATGCAGGCTTACGTAGAGCCTGTCCAATAGGCAACCTTGTGTCTGGGACTCCACATCATCAGGGCTCATCTTGTTCTCTGTCCTGCTGTGCTCTGCTATGGGGCCCATTGCAGGCTGAGAATTCAAGGGGAAGAATCAAGTGCCAGGAGAGGGAGCTGGTGGAAGCCAGAGGCTGGCTCAGCTGCAGAAGGGTAGGCCACCTCCTAGCTGGAAGTTTGTCAAGGTTGGAACCAAAGCTTGGTGTTGGCCACTTCTTGCTGAGAGGGAAAGGGAGGAAGTGAGAATGGGGTGCTTGTGCTAAGGAGGAGCTGAGGCTGGCCCCTGCCAGCTGCCTTACTCCTGGCACTCTCCCTAGGGCCTGGGATTGCTATCTCTTTTAGAAAAGCAATGAGTTGGGCTTCAGTAATAGTCTGACTCTGAACTAGGGAGTTCTGAGGAAGCCAAAGGAGACAAAGATTATCCTTGACTGAGGAGGAAGGACTCATTCTGCTCATACTCAAATAGTGATGTGAAATACAAACAGTTCTTTTAAACCACCCCTTAAGGAAATAACCACAAGGTTTAATGTGACAGTTCTTGAGATAGTGAAAAAATTACAAAGTAAATACTCAAGAATAGGGTCTTGATTAAATGAGTTAAAGAGAGTTCCTATCAGGAGGTGCAAAGCAAACATCAAAGTGAAGCTGTAGAGTGGAAGTCAGCCAACTGTGGCTCATGGGCCAAGTCTGGTAGCTGCCTGATTTTTTTAATGGCCCTTGAGCTAGAGATGATTTGACATTTTAAATGGTTATCTAAGAGCTTACATAACAGCCTCAATTTTGCTTTGTAGTCCGCAAAACCTAAAACACTATATAGCCCTTTAAGAAAAGTTTGCTCACTATTGCCATAAAAGGATATTTAAGGGGTACAATTTTTTATTATTAATTAGGTGAGAATATAGTGTTAATTTGTGTCTAAGTTATCTGTTGCTGTGTAACAAACTACCCTGGAATTTGGCATTTTAAGACACCTACCATTCTGTTTGCTCATTATTGTCTGGGTCATGAATTTGGACAAGGCAGGGTAAGGAAGTCTGGAGCCTTGGCCAGGATGGTCTGAAGGATTAGGGGCTGGCTGAAATGGGTCTATGAGAAACACATGTGTAGGAATTTAATTCTCTCCGTCTGTGACTGTATTCTTCTCCATGTGATCTCTCCATGTGGCTAGCTTTGGCTTCGCCACTGCATGGCAGGCTGAGGGTAGATGGATTTTCTACATGGCAACTGGTTTCCCCAGTGCAAAAGCAGAACCTGCCAGCCCTTAAAGGCCAGGCATAGCTTCATTCTGCTGCATTTCAATGAATGTCATGAAGAGTTCCATAGGTCACAAGGTCAGCCTAGATTCAAGAGGGGTGAAGAAATAAACCTCCTCCTTTTTATGGGAGGAGCAACATACGTGCATGGGGGGCTATGAGTGGAGCAACGTGGAGCTGTCTTTAGAGACCACCACTGTGGATAGTAAATATACATAGAGACGGACCTACATTAAACAATTTTAAGGGGATACAAAAATGTAAAGAAATGGCCCTACCTATTTTATAAATTTGTGGTAGAGATCTGTCATATTCATGCTTACCCATCATCTTTGAATAACATTTTTTAGATTTGAGTAAGTGAACTAATGTCCCACCTCCTTGCAGTTAGGATGCAAACATATGAATGTAACATTTCAACAACACAGAACACAAAGTGTTAAGAAATCTTGAGCTTTGAAGCCAGACTACCTGAATTCAAATCTCGACTTTGCCACTGATTGTCTGTGTGATCTTAGACTAGTTACATGGTTTTATGTGCCTCAGTTCCCTCAGCTAGAAAAAGGGATACTAGTAATTCCAACCTTTTTAGGGTTGTTTTGAGGCTTAAATGAGTTAATGCTTCAAAGAGCTTAGGATAGGGCAAGGCTCTGCCAATCAGACATAAACATGAAACTTCAATTTAAATATGATCAATATGAGACAGCAACTGACTCTGGATCTGTAAAGACATCCAACTTTTACCTTAGTCACAAGATCAAAATGGAATTGTTCTGGGGGCAGGAGTGGCTACAGAATAGTCAAGTTCCAGGGATTTATATATTGTTTCTCCGTTGAATTAGTTTTGTGTGATTTTGGGCATTATTCCTGAAAGCTTCAGGTCTAATCTGTTTTTCCAGCTAGTTCAATAATTCTGTGGGCAAAAGTATCTTTTAAAAACCTCCCTACCACCATTTTCCCCTGAACCATATAGAGTGGATACAGATACAGTGGATTCTGTTGTTCCCAATTCAGAACTGTGGCTGATATAACAGTGGTATGGTTTCAGGGATGTAAAGAAAGGCCTTTTGGATTATTTTTTATGTCTGGAATTGTAGCATCTGGGAATTTCTTCTAAGGCTCTTATGTTGATATGCAAATCCTACAAGAAAGGTGTCATATATGGAGTTTTTAATTATTTTTGTGTAAAATGCTTTATTTGGAGCTGGGGAGGGCACTCATTTGGATTCCTGTCTAAGCAGCGTGAGTCTGGAATGAAAAATGAGATTGTTCTGATTAATTTTTCTCTTCCCTTGTTCTCCAGAGTTGGGCAACATGACATTGGTTTGTCATCTCACATTTCCAGGGTTGCCTGATAATAACCAGAACTTGTTTTTGCCTTAAAATGTTTCACATTCTTTCCCCTGGGTGACACATAAGATTTATATAACTTCCATATTTGTCGGATCCACTTAGGCTAAATCGTTCAGTAGATCCAAGAAATACCTCTGACGTCATGATTTGGAGCATACTCACATCCATCTGAAAAATGTTCAGTAGTCATTGTCAGGTACTGTCAAAAGATGCCAAGAACCCTGAAGAAGAAAATATAAACATTTCTGGACTAGAAGTGAAGCATGAATGGCCAGCTGAGTTCACTTGATTATGTGTGTAATAGTTGTCGTTAGAGGAGGGGTTGAAATTGAGAGAGGATTGTAAACAATTTAGATGGAAGAGAAAATTTCTTCTGAATAGGTGGGGAGGGATTGTATAAATTGAATGCACACCTTTGAGCTATGCAGGACTACCTTGCCAATACTCATAATGCTGCAAAAATCACGATATCAATGTTATTGCTTAACATTTCATAAGGCAAACTGCTGTCATCTCTAGTTTACTCCATGGACACTCAGAGTGGGTTATGGTGCCAGTCATAATGACCAGTCTCAGGCAGATGAGTCCATCAGGCCTTCTCAGAGTGTTTGCTCTCTGGAAGATGGCGTTACCCCTGTGGATGGCGACAGGGAGACACATGAGCAAGGTAGACATGGTGAGGCACTCAGGCAGCGTAGCATATCAGAGAGCGGTGTTGGTCAAAGTCTGGATGGGAGCAATGGAAATGGGTTGAGAGAAGGCACAGCAAAACACAAGGGATGAGAAGGGCCACTAAAAATAACATAAGAGCTTGTTGGAGACAGATTTCACGTGTGCACTTTACATTTTACTAAGACACTTCTGCTTAAATGTTAGAGAGCTCTGTAGCTTTTCTGTTTTTTTTTTTTTTTTTTTTCAAATAGAGTATTATGGAACACTGCTTAGAACCTGTGGCTTTTCTGTGTGTGTGTTTTTTTTCTTAATAGAGTATTTCTATGGAACTCTGCTTAAAAATGAGAAGGGTTGGGACCTAGAAATCAGATGATTACACCTGGGTTCTTAGATTCATCTTTACGATCAGTATGTCTTCAAGCCGTTGGTTTATTTGGTTATGTCAAAAAAGTCACATCTGTAAAATGAGAAAGTTACATTCATGTTACTGTTGAGGATTATTTGATTATGAATTAGAGATGAGATGATATTAGAGAATTATTAATTTTTAGGTGTAATAAGGGTGAATGACATGTTGCTTACAATTTGCTAAGATACTTCAGTTTTAAAAAAAGATCAGTAGTGATTTGTTCATTTTGTGAGTTTTAGGAGATGAATAACACCATTCTATCTACTTTTCTATAGATTGGAAAATTTTCTTAATTAAAAGTTAGAAAAGAATACTTATCTTACTTATCTCACAGGATTGTTGTAAGAACCAAATACGAAAATGGATGGAAGCTGTATAAATGGAAAAGCACTAAAGAAATATGGGTTGTAGTTATTTTAATGGTTCTTAAGAATAATACAAAGGATTACTGAGGCTTGAGTAGGCAGTTTTCCCCTCCCTGTGTTAAGGAACCAGTGCAAAAATGCTGAAAATTCCAAAGCCAGAATGCCTCTTCTCCTCCAAGTGACTGCAAATCCTCTCCAGCAAGGGCATAAATCTGGACGGAGAATGAGTTTGACAAACTGACAGAAGTAGGCTTCAGAAGGTGAGTAATAACAAACTCCTCTGAGCTAAAGGAGCATGTTCTAACCCAATGCAAGAAAGCTAAGAACCTTGATAAAGGGTTACAGGAACTGCTAACAATAGTAACCGTTTAAATAAGAACATAAATGACCTGTTGGAGCTGAAAAACACAGCACGAGAACTTTATGAACCATACAGAAGTGTCAATAGCCAAATCCATCAAGCAGAAGAAAGGATATCAGAGATTAAATATCAACTTAATGAAATAAAGCATGAAGAAAGATTAGACAAAAAAGAATGAAGAGGAATAAACAAAGCCTCCAAGAAATATGGGACTGTTTGAAAAGACCTGGGTAAATAACGAAATTAAGGCAGAAAGAAATAAATTATTTGAAACCAATGAGAACAAAGAGACAATGTACCAGAATCTCTGAGACACAGCTAAAGCAGTGTTTAGAGGGAGATTTACACACTAAATGCCCACATCAGAAAGCGGGAAAGATCTAAAATCGACACCCTAACATCACAATTAAAAGGATTAGAGAGGAAAGAGCAAACAAACTCAAAAGCTAGCAGAGGACAAAAAATAACTAAGATAATAGCAGAACTGAAGGAGGTAGAGACATGAAAAACTTAAAATCATGAATTCAGGAGCTGTTTTTTTGAAAAGATTTAAAAAATAGATAGACTGCTAGCAAGACTAATAAAGAAAAAAGAGAGAAGAATCAAATAGACACAATCAAAAATAATAAGGGGGATATCAGCACTGATTCCACAGATATACAAACTACCATCAGAGAATACTATAAATACCTCTACGCAAATAGGCTGGAAAATGTAGAAGAAATGGATAAATTCCTGAACATACACTCTCCCAAGATTAAACCAAAAAGAAGTTGAATGTCTGAAGAGACCAATAACAAGTTCTATAATTGAGTCAGTGATTAATAGCCTACCAACCAAAACAAGCCCAGGACCAGGTGGATTCATAGCCAAATTCTACTGAAGGTGCAAAGAGGAGCTGATATCATTCCTTCTGAAACTATTCCAAGCAATGGAAAAAGAGGGACTTCTTCCTAACTCATTTTATGGAGCCAGCCTCATCCTGATGCCCAAACCTGGCAGAGACACCCCCAAAAAAGGAAATTTCTGGCCAATAACCCTGATGAACATTGATGTGAAAATCCTCAATAAAATACTGCCAAACCAAATCCAGCAGCATATCAAAAAGCTTATCCACCATGACCAATTCAGCTTCATCCCTGAGATGCAAAGCTGGTTCAACATGTGCAAATCAATAAATGTAATCCATCACATAAACAGAACCAATGACAAAGACCACATGATTTCTCAATAGATGCAGAAAAGACCTTCGTTAAAATTCAACATCCTTTCATGCTAAAAAAACTCTTAAGAAACTGGGTGTTGATGGAGCATATGTCAAAACAATAAGAGCTATTTATGACAAACCCACAGCCAATATCATATTGAATGGGCAAAAGCTGGAAGCATTCCCTTTGAAAACCAGCACAAGGCAAGGATGCCCTCTGTCACCACTCCTATTCAACATAGTATTGGAAGTTCTGGCCAGGGCAATCAGGCAAGAGGAAGAAATAAAGGGTATCCAAATAGGAAGAGAAGAAGTCAAATTGTCTCTGTTTGCAGATGACATGATTGTATATTTAGAAAACCCAATTGTCTCAGCCCCCAAAATTTTTTAAGCTGATAAGCAACTTCCCCAAAGTCTCAGGATACAAAATTATTGTACAAAAATTACAAGCATTCCTATACACAAGTAGTAGACAAACAAAGAGCCAAATCATGAATGAACTCCCATTCACAATTGCTATAAGGATAATAAAATACCTGGGAATACAACTTACAAGGGACGTGAAGGACCTCTTAAAGGAGAACTACAAACCACTGCTC
The DNA here is from genome assembly GCA_963573385.1 of Cacajao melanocephalus. Taxonomy (NCBI): domain Eukaryota; kingdom Metazoa; phylum Chordata; class Mammalia; order Primates; family Pitheciidae; genus Cacajao; species Cacajao melanocephalus. The sequence continues at coordinate 80,111 of CAUYLG010069759.1, forward strand.
AAAGAAGTAAGAGAGGACACAAACATGGAAAAACATCCCATGCTTATGGATAGATAGGCTCAATATAGTGAAAATGGCCGGCCAAGGTAATTTATAGATTCAATGCTATTTCCATCAAGCTACCATTGATTTTCTTCACAGAATTAGAAAAAAACTACTTAAAATTTCATATGGAACCAAAGAAAGAGCCCGTATAGCCAAGACAATTTTAAGCAAAAAGAACAAAGCTGGAGGCATCATGCTACCTGACTTCAAACTATACTACAAGGCTACAGTAACCAAAGCAGCATGATACTGGTACCAAAACAGATGTATAGACCAATAGAACAGAACAGAGGCCTCTGAAGTAACCCCACACATATACAACCATCTGATCTTCACCAAACCTGACAAGAACAAGCAATGGGGAAAAGATTCCCTATTTAATAAAGGTACTGGGAAAACTGGCTAGTCACATGCAGAAAACAGAAACTGGACCCCTTTCTTATACCTTATACAAAAATTAACTAAAGATGGATTAAAGACTTAAATGTAAAACACCATAAAAACCCTGGAAGAAAACCTATGCAATACCATTCAGGGCACAGGCATGGGCAAAGACTTCATGACTAAAACGCCAAAAGCAATTGCAGCAAAAGCCAAAATTGACAAATGGGATCTAATAAAACCAAAGAGCTTCTGTACAGCAAAAGAAACTGTCATCAGAGTAAACAGGCAACTACAGAATGGGAGAAAATATTTGCAATCTATACATCTGACAAATGTCTAATATCCAGAATCTACAAGGAACTTAAACAAATTTACAAGAAAGAAATCAAACAACCCCATCCAAAAGTGGGTGAAGGATATAGACAGACACATCCTCAAATAAGACATTTATGTGGCCAACAAACATATGAAAGAAAGCTCATCATCACTGGTCATTGGAAAAATGCAAATCAAAACCACAATGAGATACTATCTCATGCCAATTAAAATGGCAATTATTAAAACGTCAGGAAACAACAGATGCTGGAGAGGATGCGGAGAAATAGAAACACTTTTACACTGTTGGTGGGAGTATAAATTAGTTTAACCATTGTGGAAGATGGTGTGGTGATTCCTCAAGGATCTAGAACCAGAAATACCATTTGACTCAGTAATCCCATTACTGGGTTTATACCCAGAAGATAAATCATTCTATAAAGACACATGCACATGTATGTGTATTGCAGCACTATTTACAACAGCAAAGACTTGGAACCAACCCAAATGCCCATCAATGATAGACTGGATAAAGAAAATGTGGCGCATATGCACCGTGGAATACTATGCAGCCATGAAAAAGAATGAGTTCATGTCCTTTGCAGGGACAAGGATGAAACTGGAAACCATCATTCTCAGTAAACTAAGATAGGGACAGAAAAGCAAACACGGCATGTTCTCACTTGTAAGTGGGAGTTGAACAATGAGAACACATGGACACAGGAAAGGGAACATCATACACCCAGGCCTGTTGTGGGGTGGGGAGCAAGGGGAGGGAGAGCATTAAGATAAATACCTAATGCATTCAGGGCTTAAAACCTAGATGATGGGTTAATGGATGCAGCAAACCACCATGGCACATGTATACCTATGTAACAAATCTGCATGTTCTGCACATGTATCCCAGAACTTAAAGTATAATAAATAAATAAAAAAGAACAATATGAAGATTATTCTACTTTGCTCTTGTCTAGGTGGATACTCTCAGTTTCTCTTTTTCTACTTTTAATACCTGAATAATAAGAACAAAGAGGACCTGTTCCAGGGAGTTCAAGGGAAGATTTTCTCCTAATGCTTTCTTACATTGGGCAGAATGAAGGCAATAAAGTCTACAAAGAATATTGAGGAAAACAGAGGGCTGGACCCCACTCCTTTCTGTATGTAGGGAGTGTCTCTAGATGACCATGGTTCCAAGGAATTATAGTATACATCACAGTACCCATTTCCACAGTCTAGTTCCTGGACTTCCAGAGGGAGTAACATGCTCGATTTCTAATAATGCTTTCAGTGTAAGAGAGAAGAAAAAATGCAGGATTAATTGCTGAGGTATTGCGGAATCACCTTTTAGTCATTTATCCGGCATTTGCCCAAGAACCTTAAATCCTGTGGAGAGACAGTATGTGGAGAAACTATACTAGCACAATATGTCTACAGAAACATTTGGTCTCTTCTTACATCTTCCTAAACTTTAAGTGTTATTCCTGAGTACAATATAGCTACATTTTCTCCCTCGTATTTTAATGAAAATGAATTAATGATTAACTTGCTATCCTTTGCGATTTTATTCATTTTTTATATACAGTAGACACTGTTTTTCCTAAGGGGTTGGAAGCCCTCTGCTTGGTAAGAAAAGATACTTTATATTCAGCTGTTTGCAGATTAATGGTGCTGTACCAGCTCTTGCAGGGCTAATGCATGGGTGACGCCAAATATTTAATTGCTTGCTCTCTTGTAGTTTGAATAAAATGATGAATTGGAGAGCACAGATTCCCAGGCTGGCTGGAAGCCAGACCTCTCTTTCTTTCCAAACCATAAACACAGTGAAACCTTGGGTAACCTTGAAAAAGTCACTTTGCTTCTGTTACTTTCTCTACCTTTGTGAAATTAGGGCAATGATGTGTTCAACCCGTTTCTTTCCTTAGGGTATGTGAGTAAGGAAGAGGGTGTTCATCAAGTACCTTGGCTACTTTAGAGGAGAGGCTCTATTGAAGGCAATAATAGGAAATCTTATAAATCATGAGACCTCTTGGGGGTGTGTTGCCTGGATACAAAATATTCATATTATTATTTTCCATTTTGCAAATTAGATCTGTTGCACAGTTGGGATTACATTGGATGGATATTTTTTCATACTCAGAAATTATATTGTTGTTTTGTTTTAAGAACCAAAAAGAATCCTCATTAAGTGATATCACAATAAGATTGACAAAATATGTGAACTTCTTCTAGTGGCTTGGAGAGAAATATTTTACTAGAAAAAAAAGCCCAGAAAAGCTATTCAGTTGATCATTCCCAGTAGAAAATTATTGTAAGTAATTAAACATCAAGCAAACTTTTTTCTTGTTAGGATAGAAACCTAAAATCATTATGAGAAAACCTCCAGACTTTTATGACCAAAATGGAGTACATTTCATAGCAAAAACTCATGTCTTAACATGAAAGAAAGCATAACCCTTGGTAACCTAGAATACTTCTACGTTTGGTTTCTGAGAAGAAGAGGCAAAAGAACAAATTGATATCAAATATTTATTTTGAGAAGACATTTCTAGGGCAAGTTCTTTAACTGTGGAAGGCTAATTATTATTATTAGTCCTCTTCAATAATCTTCAACAGTCCTCTTGTAATTCTGTAGGGTGAATCTACTTGGCATGACAGTCCTGAACCACTGAAATCAAGAAGATGAGGGCTGCATGGAACCTTAGAGATTACTAGACAAACCGCTCTCCTTCACAGAAAAGGAAAGAAACCAGGGCTCATAAGAGGCCCTCACTGAAATATATTTGATAGGCTAGGTGCAGTGGGTCACTCCCATAATTTAAACACTTTGGAGGCTGAGGTGGGAGAATCACTTGAGGCCAGGAGTTCAAGACTAGCCTGGGCTACATAGTGAGGCCTTATATGTACAAAAAAATTTTAACAAATTGCCTGGGTGTGGTAGTACGCACCTGTAGTACTATCTACTTGGGAGGCTGAGGTGGGAAGATAGCTTGAGCCCAGGAGTTTGAGGCTGCAGTGGGCTAGAACTGTGCCCCTGCACTTCAGCTTAGGGCCTGGGTGACAGAGCAACACCCTGTCTCTAATATGTATATATTGTCGTGTACAAAGTGTTTATTCATTAGTTCAACAAATATTCGTAATACACCTGCTATGTGTCAAGCAAACATTACTGATTATCTCCTCTTTTACAGGTATTCCAAAACATAGTGGCAATGGATAATAATTCTTAAGCAGAATAGGGTTTAATAGGAGAGACCTCCTGCAAGAATATAATTACAGTGCAATAAAATATGTATGAAGGCAATGGGACATAGAGAAACCCACTATTTCAAGAAATACTGTAGAATAGCATTTCCTACAGTTTACCTTACAAAATATAATAATCTATCATATGAGAGGTATTGAGGAAACAATATTCTTGGCTATATAAGGTTAAGAAATGTTGAACATTTTTTTTGTTGTTGGAGATGCACAATGCCCATTAATGTATTAGAGAGGCATGTTAAAAAAGTTCTGCAACTTAAACATGCTTCTCAAATTTATTTGAGCATGGAAAATATCCCTCAACTCAACATTCTTTCCCTCTTTCTCCTTTTCCTTCTCTTTCTTGTCCTCTTCTTTCTCTTCTGGCAGAACATTTGTTTATATCTCACAGAATGCTCATGTTACATAGGACAGAAGCTTTAAAAAGTGTTTTGACCACCTCTCAGTTAATCAGAAAGCTCCATTAGCTAAGAGATCATACCCTCAAAAGATTCAGCTAATGGAAGTTTACTGTAGTTCCAAGATATTGTTGGCATAAATGTCCCAATAGTGATAAATTAACATTCCCTTATCACATATGTAGAATGTTGAAGCAATAATGAATGCAGTTTCAGAAAGTTGATTATTAACTGGAAATGAAAAAATTTGAAATGTAATATAACAAACGATCGCTTCTTGTTTTGCTACAATTAATCTAATATGCCTAGGATAAGAAATAATTCAGAAGATATAAGGTTTCAGAACAAACACCTATTTGGGGAAATGCTACTAGCCACCAATAAATGCAGACTGCCCCCTGAATATAAAAATTCTTCATTTTGGTGGAAATTAGAGAAATAGAGAGTGTTGATTTCTTTCTTGATGAAATTTCATCAATGTCAAAATTATAGATCATTCCCTGGGGAAGTCAGATTTCATATCTATTTTTTTCTTAGTATTTCACTTAGTTCCGAAGGATTGCAGTGCAACACATCTTTGCATACTATTTTATGGAATTTATTTTCTCTATTACTTGTAAATTGCCTAGTATATTTGATATATATGGTGTATATCATATGTGTGTGTGTGTGTATATATATATATATGTATGATTTCTTTCTTCTGTACAACCTTGCTTAAAATTCTTCATTGTAGTAGTGATCTAAATGTAATCTGGAAATTGTGTTTGGGGAGCTAGTTGAATGGTGTGCTTGTGCTATTTGTCAAGTCAGTATCTATGGCAAGACTAGAAATCAGATTGGATAGGGTTTATTTCTTGCATTCCTTTACTCTACTGCATTTTATTTTCTCAATCTCTTGTAACCCTTGGCGACAATTCCTGATAGCCGTAAAATTTACCAACCTATAATGGAGACTCCAGCAAAGTACCCTGACAACAAACCCTACTGTGTGTTCAAATCTTAGCTTTACTGTACCCTTCTCCGGGAGGTTTTTCTACTTCTCCGACACAGAGCTAAGTGCTCTCTTAATTGCTCCACAGCAGTCTTCTTCTATGGCTCTTTCCCACTGCTTTATCTACTCATCTCTTTGTTTATCACAGTCTCTATCTCTCTTTATCTCTCTTGCAGCAGAAGGTATCCATACACATTTTACTAGTTCTGACTTTTCCTCTTTAAGACAATACTTACCTTGCAGTACTGAAGGTACTTGTTTGTCTGGATCTCTGGGTCCCCTTCCAGATAGGTTATAAGTTAGGTGAGGAGAAGCGCCATATCTGTCTTTTTCACTATAGAATTATCAACAGCTAGCAGGGTGGAGAGCTAATAAATGTACTGAAAATAATTCAGTTGATCTGACTCTTGCTAGACCTCTTCATGCCCCTCACTGGGTTGGGGCTGCCGGCTCCATCTATTAAACAAGACTTAAGTGACTTGGCCATGGAGTCACAGTGTTTCTGGATTTAGACCACTATACCTGACCACTGTGTCCCCACAGAGCCCAAATCACTTCCAAAGACAGCCTGAAATGGTCTCCCTCTCTCCATTAAAGCATGTGCAGGTACTTCCAAACCCAAGCATATATCCCGTGCCTTCAACCTGCCTTCCTGGATTGTCCCCAGCTAACCTTGTCCCTATAGTGGCAGTCTTCTCAACACTCAGGGGCTTAGGGCTTCGGAATACAGACACATGTGTATTAGACTAGGAAAACTATACTGGAGCTGAGCTATTTTGTTTGTGGGCTAGCTATATTGTCCATGATAACAAACCCTGAAGGTAAATGCATGTAGGTTCAGCAACCCTCTAGTTTCCTTGATTTTCTCATTATGTGTCTGTCAGTTATGAGTTTGCATTTATCCTTCTTAGCCTCTTTACATTTTTATCCTTTATGCAGTATCATTATATATTTTTGATGTGATCTGTTTTCATGTATTTTTATTCATGTTTAATTTACCTTTTTAATGCTATAAGGACATTTAATGAACTCTAGGACATTTTCTGGCTCTAGTCCTATTCTTACTGTAAAGTATCTTGTGACTTAAAGAAATGTCTGAAGTTCTCTGGAGACTGGCTTAGGTTTCAGCTCAAGAATTCTGACTATCATGCCAGCATTATTTTTACCTAGCTGATTTCCTATATTCTCAAATCTTCATCTGTATCTTAATTACTTCTTGGATTGGCAGCTATAGTAATTATAATACTATAAATGTTAGTACCAATGTTATCTGCTAACAACAACTAAAATATTGTTTATTACATTGTCCCAAGTATGGTGCTAAGCACTTTACATGCACTATTTTACTTAATCTTCATAAGACACTCTCAGGTAAGTGATATCCTCATTTCACAGACAAGGAAACTAACATTCAGAGAAGTTAAGTAATTTGCGTAAAATAGCAAAGTTTGTATGCAAGTGGCACACTTAGGATTCATACAGATATGTTTGACATTAAAGTTAATTCCTTTAATTATTCACTTTATTTTAGGAGAAGCTGGTGCTGGAAATGTCATAGATGCAATTGAGGGAAGAATTTTCTTGGGGGTCTCCCATTATTCACTTACCAGGCTCACCTCCAGAGAGTTGTAAGTCTCTTCTTTCTGCAGAACAGGGAAGAAATTCTTGATGGCTGTGGAACTCCCTGGTCCTGTAATATGCCTGTTCCCATACCACATTTATCAAATGATCCTCTCTGTTAACGACAACTCTCTCCTTCCATTGGCAGATGAAGAAATGTTAGGGTCACCTCTTTTTCTCTCACACTCTGCATTTAATCCATTAGGAAAGGCTGTCAGCTCCATTTTCAAAATTTGTCCAAAATCTGACCACTTCTTATCACTTGCACTTGCTGTCAATCTGGTTCACCATCATCTTTAACCTAGATCACTGCAATATCCTTCTGGTTTCTTTCCTGGTCCCCTTGTAGCCTTCTAGAAACTCAGCAGTGACCTTTATAAACATGTTAAAATACATCACTTCTCTATTGCCAAACCTTTCTGACTGAAAGCCAATGTTTTTACGATCATCTGTTACACAAAGTCCTGCATTATCTCCCCACACCTCCCCTCCCCACTCCCACCCACGCCTGTGGTACTTCTCTGATTTTATGCCACTGTACTCCTCACCTCACCCTGGGGTAAATTCCTCAAGTACAAGGTTATGCACCCACCTCAAAGCTTTTGCTCTGACTTTTTCACTCTGCCTGGAAATATTTTCTCCAGATATCTCCATGGCTATACCCTGACCTTCTTCAAGTTTTTGCTCAAATATCACCTTTTCAGTGTCCACTCTATTTAAAATCAGGACTTCCCTGGATGCTCGATGCTCCCCACACTACCCACATCCCTTTTCAACTTAGAACATACTGCACAATTTTCTTATAGGTTTATTTCCTGTTATGTTTCTCCCCACTAGAATATAAGCTGTGGGAGGGTAAGAGTTTGTGTGTTCATTTAATAATATATCCCTTATGCCGAGATCAGTGCCCTGATCATGGCATGTGCTCATTTAATGACTGTTGAATGAAGGAAGGAAAGACTGCCTAATTTTTGCATTTTAATTGAGGTTTTCTGCAGCACAGCACCAACGGGATTTGCAAAACAGGAGTTCAGGGCAGTTTGTGTAATGTTTTTTCAGACTTGAAGATTACACTGTGTTTATAATTTTAATGATTTTTAAGATAGTCTTTTTTTTAGTTTTTCATTTTTTTTGTTTGAAGAGTCATTATATTGCCATGCTTTCCTCTGATTCCAGCTCTACACGTATTTAGCATTCAGCTTTCTGGACCTCTCTTGTTTTTCACAGGAGTGCAGGTTTCTGGTGTGGCTGCCTGGTCATTTTTATAAAACCTATGATTTTGCTGATGTGTATATTAATCTCTCCAGCAATGCGCAGCAGTTTGGTGGAACTTTGGCTTCATTTGCATGAACTTACAATGTCTAGAATCTGTTTGCCTAAGCTGTAGAGTCCTTTCTTGGATTAGGCCTATTAATCTGTTAATATAGTTTGATTTATGTTCCTATGGTGTGTTTTTCTGCTTCTTTACACAGGCAGAATAGAATGCTCTGCAGTTTCTGTTGACTGCAGATTTGACATTTTGCTCTGAGGAGTACTTAGTGTTACTTGCAACTAGGAAATTTCACCATGTACTCCCTCTTAGCACATATGAAAAGTTTAACTAGCATGTTCCCTGGCACCGATCTCCCAAAGATAAGCACTTTGCAGTTCTGCCACCTCAGAAACATTTGTGTATCCCTAGTATTTGCATCCCATTTCTAAGGCTAGTTCCTTACACATGGCCTCCTATCCTGTATCAATTTGTTAAAAATATCTCTAGTGGTACAATTATGAAAGTCATTGAGGCTTTAAATCAAGTGGCTTTGTAGGCTCTACTTAATTCTGATAACTATCCTTTCAAACAGCTTTTGTAGAATTTAAGCATGAAATAATAATAATAGATAATGCATATATCTGAGTAGCCGTTTACAGTTTATAATGCTTAGTGGAAAGATCACGAACATTGCAGCCAGCCAGGCATGAATTGGAACCTCGCTTCAACATTTACTAGCTTCGTAATGCTAAGCACCTTACATCCCTCTTCTTTACAAGGGTGGCAGGAACACCTTGCAGGCTTACAGTATTGTTGGATGGGGGGAATGGTGCTTGTCAAGGGCCTAGTGGGTGCCTGATGTAGAGCACTGGATGGGTGCTCAGTTCACACGGGCTCTTCCATTTCTCCGCGCTTATACTGACTCTCTTGCTATAACCTCTGTTACCTCTACACCTGTTCTAGGTACTAGGATTCCTTATGAAAAAGAAAATCTGTACCCTCATGGAGCTTACCTTTTAGAAGTGGTGGCAGAAAATAAAAACAAAGAAAAACACACAAATATGTAATACTAGATAGTGATAAGTGTTGAGAAGAGACATAGAGTATGGCGAGGGGGTAAGGATTAGGGAGAGGATAGAGAGGGGCAAGGGAGGCTACTTTAAATGGTGAACCAGAGAATGTCCTGGAGTGAGTAGGAGACAAAGTAGATGTGAAGCTATTTATCTTGACTTCAGTCAATTGATCTCATTTAAGAGTTTGATAAAGCTGCCCTCACATTTTCTTCAGCTGGCCAGGTGTGGAAGGAAGACACATGGGTCTCAAGTTTCCAGGTTCTTATTTGGAGTTCTTAGGTGTAGAAGATACCTCAGTTGTCAGTTAGTTCTGCGTCACAGTGGCCATTTGCAAGGGTAGCACTTCTTGACTTTTCCTATTAAAATGATCCTATGGTTTTGCCTTCAAAGTCTCATTAGAGACAAGAACTTGTGTCTTTTTTATCTCTCTATCACCAACACTAAGATGCCATCATCTGTCCTATGGACCATTGCAAAAGCCTCCTACATGGTCTGTGTGTATATCAATTCTCACCCCCTCCAGTATGTCTTGAAGTTTTTCTGCAGCATCATTCTGGTGCGCAACCTCCGTGGAGAGAGTGCTCAGAGGAAGCAGCAGCAAGACTCACCAAGACCTATTTTCCAGCTTTGAGGATCTGAGGGGCCGTTGCTGGGTTGGCTTCAAGAGCTTGGCATCCCGATTCCTGAATCACAGCCATCGGGATGAGTTCTTTTTTTTTTTTCCCCCTCTTATTTATTTATTTATTTTTAAATTGTACTTTAGGTTCTGGGGTACATGTGCAGATCATGCAGGATTGTTGCATAGGTAACACACATGGCAAGGTGGTTTGCTGCCTCCATCCCCCTGTCATCTACATCTGGCATTTCTGCCCATGTTATCCCTCCCCGACCTCTCCACCCGCCTGCTGTTGAATGCAGCCTTTCCATGACCTTAAGGTCACAGTTACCCCAGAGGATATGTTCAGTACCCTGAGAGTGATTTGTGGAACACCAGTGCATAGAGTGCCCCTTCAGTCAGTTCATTAACTATGTAAGACTTTCATTCTACTTCATCTTCTTGAATACCTAGAGTGGTTGTTATTTTCTTCATGGAATACTGGCTAATGCTACTTGTTCTCTTCCATTTCAGTGCCTGGCTTTCCCTTTAAAAAAGGCTTGCCTCTACCATTTTCTCCCTTTGAAAAACAAAAACCAAACAATAATAACAACATTATTTTTGGGCTTAAATCGCATGATTTAAGGTAAACTCACCACAATGGAGGAGCCATATACTTGTATGCTTCTTTTTTATTTAACCCAACAGGTTTCCAGATTCACTCTCCAAACACATCTCTTTTTTTTTTATTATCCTCATTCATCTTTCAAATCTCCAATTATTTCTACTGTGTGCTTACCAATAAAAACTACTGTGAAAATGAGGGATGAAGGGTCTTTGCAAAGATGAGGATTTGTTCTCCTCAATATTCTTCCATCTTTTGATAACAAAATTATCCTGAAAATGAACTATCATTATGATACCTATGGAAGCAGAAAAGTCTAAAACAACACTCAAAATGGCTGTTTGGGAGAGTATTCTTAATAAGCTATGCTAGAATATAGGTCAGGTCAGCTATATAAATATCTAAGACCATACTCTCAGACACTCAATGCTACCCATAAAAAATTAAGTGAAGTTTAGAGTGCTTTTAAAATTTATTACAAATGACAAATTGAAAAATAAGCCACATGGCAATAGAGATCTTATTTCTATATTTAGTGTTGAAAAGTCACAGGAATCCCTTGGCCAGTGATTGCAGAAAATTTAGGTTTGGAGCTGTAAATGTTGAAATTCCCATGGTATTAAATTATTTCAATGAGTTCAAAAATATCCTAAATAATTGGGAGAAATATGTTATTACCTGTTTTTTTACACTACTAGAGTAGATGGTTTCAGATATTTTTTATGCGAATCATTTTCTCTCCTTGATCTAATTTAATGGGCTAGAATGTTCTCCATTTGACCACGTGTCTCGATGAAATGAAGTCAACTAGTTTGCGTACTCCTGCTTTTTATCTTCCCAGTGTAGATATGAAGAACAGGAAAAAGAGATTTAAAAATGTAATAATTATATGAATATATTTAAGTGTGTCTCCAAGTATTTTTAAGTATGTCTCTGGCTAAAAATGAGAACTTTTATTTTTAATTCAATTAAGGGGTCTGTAGTGATTAGAAAATCATTTTTTGGTGAGGAGAAAAGAGCAGTTATTACACATTTGTGCAACTGTTATTTTCTAAATAAATTCATAATCGCATAGCATTCATATATTATTAATACATTTCGGGTCTTTTAAGCAGGAGTCATATATTTTTAAAATGTATTGCATAATTTAAAAATTAGGAGGGGAAACAAAATTTGGAGTAATGATATATTTTAAGAGAAAAATATATTCTCAAACTCTTATTAAGCTAATAACAATTTGCTAATTGCAAATCATCTCTATTAAAGTAATTTCTCTAAGGGCTATTAGATTACGTGTTTTCAACCTCATCAATTATTCTAGATGTATGCGAAAGTAGTGAAAGTATATTTCTTTAACAACATATTTTGTCATTCAGATATTTTACTCACCAGGTGGGCCTTCTCCTGGTTTAGTGCATAAGGGGAGATTAGATTATGGAGAATATTTCTGTTCATAAAAGTCACATGCTAAATGACTTCAGTTTCTGTGCTTTCCAGAAGAAGCTAAACATTTACAGGAAAAAATCAACATTCTCGATGGCTCCAGTGGACTTTTAGCATTTCTGTAGACCTGGGGAAAAGAAACATGGTTCAGATCTCTCTCAGCCTTCTGCATAATTTTATACCAAATACCATACACTCAGTTGGTGACAATTTTCTTTTTTTATTCTTCTCAAGCAAATTATTAAAATGTGAACATTTGGAGCTAAAAGACACAACGAGGGAAGAAAACTGTCACCAACCAAGCATATGGTATTTGGTGTAAAATTGTGCAGAAGCCAGAGAGAGATATGAACCATGTTTCTTTTCCCCATGTCTACAGAAATGCCAAAAGTACACTGGAACCATTGAGGATGTTGACTTTTTCCAGTAAATGTTTAACTTCTGGAAAGCACAGAAACTTAAGTGATTTAGCATGTGACTTTCATGAACAAAAATATTCTCATAATCTAATCTCTCCTTATGCACTAAACCAGGAGAAGACCCCACCTAGTGAGTAAAAAGTCTGAATGACAAAATATGTTGTTAAAGAAATACAGTTTCATTATTTTCACATACATCTAGAACAATATATGAGGTGAAAACATGTAATCTAATAGTCCTTAGAGAAACTGCTTTAATAGAGATGATTTCCAATTAGCAAATTGTTATCAGCATAATAGTAGATACTTTAATAGAAAGAAGAATTTGCATTCCATATATGGTCAATAAAATTTTAGTTGAAAACATATCACTTGGAAATGTTAAATAAATGATGTAATCTGGACTTATTGTTTCTCTTATGCCTCTGAAACTACCTTTCTCAGGAATATAAATAACTTAAAAAGTTGAACTTAATTTTGCCTTACCCAAAGCACTAAGTATGAATTCTGTTTTCAGAAAAGGCATATCCAAAATGGATGAATATAGACTTTTAAAGGCAAATTCTTTTCTATTATGAAAGAATGTGATTTCACCATGGTGTATGCCTTTGTATTCAACTAAGAAAACTGCTTAGCTTAACTTCCTCAATTTTCCAATCAGAAAAGTTTTCCAAAATTGAAATTAGCCTGCATCTCTGGGAAAAGGTGAGTGTCTTATGGCTGTGTACACCAGACAGGGGCTGGAGGGTCATCTCTTAAGGACATTGGGAAGGTTCCTTCCAGAGACAAAGACTGAACTGCAAAGGAATATTGTCAGCAGCTAAAGGTTTTATATCCAGCTGCTGTGACTTTATACTGCTGATATAATTAAATCTGGAAAACAATTCTTTTAGTCTCTCTCTTTCAAGCCAGAGTTTTTGTCAGAAATACTAGTCCCTGTTAGAGCATGGACACCTTGTTGAGATGGGGGTTAGTCATGTAGGTACTGCTCCTGTTCATCTACTAACTACCTACACAATTGTGAGCACGTTGCATCTTTATATCTCTAATCCATTCTTAATCTAATTAATTTTGAATTTCCACTTTGCTGGTGTGAAATAGTAATTCCTAATATGGTCCTTGCCCTCCCCACATCCACTGGTTGTCTCAGAGCCCGCTTCCAAGACACATGTGGTCTTCAACTAACCTTGCTTGGGTTTGCAGGCAAGTAATTAGACAAGAGCATCTTGGCATTTCACCTTCATTATGTCTATCAATCTCACTAGAAGAATATATTATTGAAGAGTTTTTTGTTATTGAAGTTTGGTGGGCATAATATAAATTGCATTATCTGATATATAATTTTTTAAACACATAAATATTTTTTGAGTACTTACAGTGTGCAGTTAGATTCAAGTTTTTTTTTTTTTTGAGATGGAGTCTCACTCTGTCACCCAGGCTGGAGTGCAGTGGTGCAATCTTGGCTCACTGCAACCT
>CAUYLG010069763.1:0-31730 GCA_963573385.1 Cacajao melanocephalus
ACACCAAAAGCAATGGCAACAAAAGCCAAAATTGACAAATGGGATCTAATTAAACTAAAGAGCTTCTGCACAGCAAAAGAAACTATCATCAGAGTGAACAGACAACCTACAGAATGGGAGAAAATTTTTGCAATCTATCCATCTGACAGAGGTCTAATATCCAGACTCTACAAGAAACGTAAACAAATTTACAAGAAATAACAAACAATCTCATCAAAAAGTGGGTGAAGGATATGAACAGACATTTCGCAAAAGAAGACACTTATGTGGCCAACAAACATATGAAAAAAAGCTCATCGTTATTGTTGATTAGAGAAATGCAAATCAAAACCACAATGAGAAACCATCTTGTGACAGTTAGAATGGTGATCATTAAAAAGTCTGGAAACAACAGATGCTGGTGAGGATGCAGAGAAATAGAAATGCTTTTACACTGTTAGTGTGAATGTAAATTAGTTCAACCATTGTGGAAGACAGTGTGGCAATTTCTCAAGGATCTAGAACTAGAAATACAATTTGACTCAGCAATCCCATTTCTGGGTATATACCCAAAGGATTATAAATAATTCTACTATAAAGACACATGCACATGTATGTTTATTGCAGCACTATTTACAGTAGCAAAGACTTGGAAGCAACCCAAATACCCATCAATGATAGACTGGAAAAAGAAAATATGGCATATATACACCATGGACTACTATGCAGCCATAAAAATAATGAGTTCATTTCCTTGCAGGGACATTGATGAAGCTGGAAACGATCATTCTCAGCAAACTAACACAAGAACAGAAAAACAGACACCACATGTTCTCACTCATAAGTAAGAGTTGAACAATGAGAACACATGGACACAGGGAGGGAATATCACACACCTAGGCCTGTTGGGGGATGGGGAACTAGGGGAGGGATACATTAGGACAAATACCTAATGTATTCAGGGCTTAACACTTAGACAATATGTTGATAGGTGCAGCCAACCACAATAGCACGTGTATACCTAGGTAACAAACCTGCATGTTCACATTCTGCACACATATCCCAGAACTTAAAGTATAATTTTAAAACATAAATAAAATAAAAATCCAGTGGAAAAAAGCTCCAGATATTTATGTAATAAAACATAATCTGAAAAATATGAACAATTATTCAATATGAAAAATACGAATAATTGTTCCCTAGTATGTTTATTCCATGAACCAAGTCTTACATTGAGAATTACTTAAAGCCTACAAACAGTTATCTTTCATACCTGTTTCAAATGCACTTTTATATTTTAAAAACAAAAAAAAACAAAAAAATTATTTAGTATCATTAGATATGAAGTCAGTTAAGCAAACATAATTTTTATTCTGGGAATCATGACTTTTTTTTACTAATTTATTATATATATGTTATTTAATGATGTGTCATCTTGAGTGAGGATATCTAGAGTCTATACTTTACCCCTTATATTTTAAATGCAAAGTATAGCTTTTCTAGTGGGTTCTCCCCAAATATTAATTCTTCATATGAGAATTAATATGTAATCATGATGAGTATAACCTACTTGGAGGAAACAATGTTTAGACATTGAAATCTCAACATGGTTTAAGGGAAATTTAATAAAGTCACACAGGAATAATTAAATTGACCATAACTATCAATCAGGTGCTGTTAGAAGCTCAAACTCCAATCTCACTCTTTTTACCAAACAAAATGGGACTATAAAGCCTACTTCATGATGCAGAACGTGCCATTTTATAGAAGGATCTGAACTGAGGGCACATAATTCACATTATTCAGGGCAGGAAAAGTAAACCATTAAGGAGCTACACAAAAAGGTAAATAATAAGCAGCTAGCAGTAGGAATATTTCTGTAATAAATAATAAGTAGATAGCAGTAGGTAGGAATATTTCTGTGGGTACCTCCCAAAAGAAAAATGAAAACTTTAAATCAGACATTATACTTGGCTACTTATTTGCTATGCGTGTTTAAAAATTACAGATTTAGAAACTAATAGAGGCAGATTTTTCTACAATTACTATGAAAAAGCTCCAACAACTCTCAGTGAGTGAAGAAAGAAAAATGTAGGATAAGGAAAAAAAAAAACAGCATATAAACTGAATGAGAATATAGAACATTTTATTTTCCATATCCAGTTAAAAGTTTTTCACCAATTACTAATGAGAAGAAATTTAAAGTTATCTCAACAACATTTAAAACACAGATACCATGTATTATAGATAATACGTAACACATATTAATTCCTATGCATCTTAAATAAATTGTCCTATATGTCATGTAACCAGAATGTTCCGCCAACTTAATTCTGTGGACATGATCAGAAAGAACTGTCTCTTGACCCTTGGAAGCTAATTTTTCTTTTGGCCTTATATGAACATTAAGGCCACACTTTTTTGTTATTTAGTCTTAGTCACTCAAAATGACAAACACAATCTCAATGCAGTAATTACATATGTTCAGTCTCAGGCAATTCTATCTTTGGTTGTTAGGAGACCTTCCACATCACCAGGGCTCTTTGATTCACAGAGTCCTTCATGCAGTAAATGTATTCCTATCCCAGCCAGTCAATTACTACTTCTTTAGCCCCCAGGAATTTGATGTCACCTTATTTCCTCTCTAAGTCAGGTTTATCTCTTCCTGTGGCGTTATTGAACAGAACTCAGTATAATTTTACACAAGTACTCTATTGCATGTGTCCTATCCTTCATCCACATAAACCAACTTCCTTTTCCCAAACAAATCCTGGACTGCAGATCAAAGCAGTCACCAGGTGCACATGTTATGCTCTCAATTTTTCCACCAATAAAAGCCCACAACTCACTATGTGTGAAAGTGAGGAAGGTACCCCAAATTATTTCTTTTAGAGAGATTATAAATCCAATAAAGGGTAACTTTAAATGTACGTGTGTGTGTGTATACATATATATATAACAAATATATGAAACATGTGTATAGAGAACATAATCATACACATAATAGGTAAAATGTAGACAGCCTTCCCCTTTTAGAATGAGGATGAGAAAAGATACTTCACTACAGCATCTTCTTGGTGTCCTCCCTGCCCCATTCCCAAAGCTGTCCATCGGTCATTCTGTGAGGCAGATGAATGCCATTATGCTGATGGCATAAACAATCAAAATAGACTGGACTTACTGTCCTCAAGTGTCCATCGAAAAACAAAGACTAGACTCAGTTACTTAAACTGAACAGGGAGGCTAGGCGCAGTGGTTCATGCCTATAATCCCAGCACTTTGGGAGGCCGAGGTGGGTGGATCACTTGAAGCCAGGAGTTCAATACCAGCCTAGCCAACATGGTGAAATACTGTCCCTATCAAAAAAAAAAAAAAAAAAAAAAGAATATATGTATATATATACACAGATAGATAGATACACACACACACACACGCACACAAAATTAGCCACGCATGATGATTCATATCTGTAATCCCAGCTACTTAGGAGACTGAGGTGGGAAGCTCGCTTGAGCCCAGGAGGCAGAGGCTATAGTAAGTAGAGATTGCTATACTGCACTCCAGCCTGAGCAACAGAGCAAGACACTGTCTCAAATAAATAAAAACTGAACTGAGATTCTAAAGTCTATCAATTGGCCAGGATGTCACGTTAGAGACAGTCAATATCTGTCCCTCACCTCAACTGATGTAGGTCCCTCTTAGGGGTCCAAACAATAATAAATAACCATTTTTTCCCCAGGGATATCAGGTGCACCCCCAAGAATATTTATTGTGAGGAAGCCAGTTACTACCCTCCCTTCCTCCCCAAATCCTGTGGCTTGTACTGGCTTGTACAGGGTGGCCATAAAGATCTTCAAATATTTAAGAAAACATGACCAATAGGTCATGCACACCTAATATGATTGTGCAAACCTCAAAAGTGAGGCTAACTTTGCATGCACATGGAAGATAGAGATTTAACTTACTCGTATATTACTATAATTTATGCCTACCCTGTGAGAACTTCTTCTTACTTGGGTTTCCTCTAATTAATGAGTATTAATACAGGTATTTCTGACGTTATCTAACATAATGAATTATGCCACCTTGACACTGCAAGGCTACCAGACTATCCTCGAGTCACAGGTCAGGAGGCTATGGATCGTAGAATTGTCTTAGACTTTCTCTGAGCTGGCTGAGGTAAAGTCATTGCAATCTCCAACACTTCCTACTGTACCTGGTTTATATTTCAGGCCAAGTGGAATTATTGATATAGAAATTTAAGGAGAAATATGAATATAGAAATTTTAGGAGAAAACTACTTGCATTTATAGGACTGACTCCAATGAGATTTGTTCAGCTGAGCCTGGTATCCAACAGGAATAGTAGCGGTCAGTACTGCCAGATGGCCTCATCTTGATGTTTGGAATTGTGTTGATAGTAGCCTTAAAAAAAGAAAAGCTATTTGAATTGAATTGAACAGATGCAGTTTCAGTTTTTGTTGGTCATATTTATCAGCATGACTGATATAATACCGCACTTAGGAGAAAATTCTTCAGAAACCAGGATAATATCGAGAAAATTGTTGGCAGATAATTCTCTGTAGATCTCTCTCATTTTTCCACATCTTGAATGCACAGACACCAATTGATCTTTGTTTTGGAGCAAAGAGCAGTCATGTATACTGTTTAGAATCATAAATAAGTTATCGTTCTGTGGCAAAGATCAGGCCTGCTAACTCTCTGTTTTGAACGACTTGGGTTCCATAAGCTCAGGAATCCTCTCCTGTAGAATGTATCAAGCGTTTATCTGGGCACTTCTTGGAAACAAGGGAAACTGGCAAATATGCAGATGCTTGTGCTTCTTGCTTTGTTGTAAATAATAAATTCCTTTTTACCTTAATGAATACAATGCATATTAATTTTTTTTAATTTTAGGTCTTTAATAAACAAAAATAGTTTTGCATTATATAGAAAACTGAAGAGCATTTGATAAACATTTAAATCGTTTTCTAAGTTTATATCATTTTACTCAAAAATTCAAATTTATTCAGAAAAAACAAGTCTCTAATATTAATGTTTAGAAGAGCTAGGTACACCCTTGAGGTAGGCTTCTCTGAGTCCTCATCACAGAAAAGACATGAGGTTAGCCAGGCCTTGAAGGTTGACTATGACTTTGCTAACATGCCTAATGGTATGAGGTAAAGATAACTGAGAACAAAATACAAGCAAAGTTATAGAAACAGAAATACGTAAAGGAAAAAATGAGACATTTACTCACTGAAGGCATAAGAATATTAATTGAGGTTAACAACAGAAAAAAAAAAACAGAATCAGGGTTTTTTGTATGCCATAAACTTTAATATTCAGAGAAGATTATGATCTCAAATGTTAGAACAATTTCCTTATTTGTGTTTATTGATTTCTGTTACTTCTCTGAGACTAGAACAGTTATATCAGATTGACACTCAGATTTACAAAAGTGCATTGCTTTTCCCACAGGTGTTTTTCAGGATAGAAGCAGGGACAGTTAGTTTCCAATGAATCTGAAACCATTTTATTAATGTGGAACATTTGGATTAACAATTTGCATTGTGTCAAAGATACTCATCTCACAGTTAGCACTGTTTTTTTCAAGCAATTCAAAACACTAAGTGGAAAGAACAAACAGACTTTTGAATATCTTGGTGTTTTTACATAAAAGCTACACATTATTTCCAATCTGGAGGCTTCATTTTCATGTTCATTTGTGGAAGCTGTAGTTATAAATTTAACAGGTGGTGCATTCCCTTGTTCCAGAACAGGGCAGATGGATCCCTCGTCACTGTTGCTGGTCATTAATGGTAAGCAGCTGCCTCGCCAGAAAAGTGAGACAGCACATGAGTCACGACCTCATGTTAATGCATTTCCGCAGTGACTCAACCACTTCATTTTAATGGTCTTGTTCAAATATTTTCTTTCTTCCATTATACACCACAACTTTAGTAATTAAAAACTGATTTATACATACCACACATGCACATGTTTGTGTGTGTGTCTATGTATGTAGGTTTTACTTTTCTCCTTAAAATACAATTCTCTCTTATAAGTAGGAGGCTGTCACCATCCTTTTGTGGGTTATGAGGCATGCCAGCAATGCTGGTTTCCCAAAAATATTGTTCCTTATTAGCACATTTTAGTTCTGACAATTCACATTGTATATTTGTTCTGTTAGTGTAAGACATTTGTCCTTAGGTGTCTTTTTCAAATGCAAATTTTCCTTGTAGCAACACTAAACCATTAGCAGTTATTAATAATTTATCTTGGACATATTTATTTTATGAGGAGGAGTGCAAGTGAATTTTGACATCTGTAGTAAGAACAGCAAATTTCACAGTTTAAGAATAATTTATGCTGGACATGACGGCTCACGCCTGTAATGCAGCACTTTGGGATGCCAAGGTGGGAAGATCAGTTAAGCCTGGGAGTTTGAGGTTACAGTGAGCTATAGTCACACCATTGCACTCCATCCAGGTTGACAGAGCAAGACCTGTCTCAAAAAAATAAAGAATAATTTACCATATCTGACTGTGACCTGTAATTTCTTGGGAAGCTTGGGAAAAATAAAAGTTTTCAGGCTTAAATTCCAGTAACTCTTTTATTTAGTAAATGTGGACAGGGGATTCCAAGACTGGCTAATTTATAAAGAAAAGAGGTTTAATTGACTCACAGTTCAACATTGCTGGGGAAGCCTTGGGAAACTTACAATCATTGTGGAAGGCACCTCCTCACAGGGCAGCAGGAGACAGAATGAGTGCCAGCAGGGAAAGTGCCAGATGCTTATAAAACCATCGGATCTCGTGAGACTCACCATCACAAGAATATCATGAGGGAACTGCCCCCGTGATTCAATCGCTTCCTACAGGGTCCCTCCAATGACATATGAGGATTATAGGAACTACAGTTCAAGGTGAGATTTGGGCGGGGACACAGCCAAAAATTAAAGTGTGTGTGTGTGTGTGTGTGTGTATGTACATGTGTATGTGGGTGCATACACATTGGTATGTGCCTGCATGCCCTTTGATGATGATGGTGCCACTGCCAGCATGGGGTGGCAGAGTAAAGTGTATCCTCTGCCTCAGTGGTGCTGCTGGCAGTGTAGGGTGGTGGGGCAAAGTTTATCCTCTGCCTTGGTTGCAGCAATGTGAAGAATTCTAACCCCAGTGTCTGGGGAATGCCTGCTGCCTGGTAAGTGCACAATGTCTTTGAATAGAGGGATATATAATTATGAAGATGTAATGGAGAAAACAAGGGAGGGAGGACAGGGCACAGAGGGAATAACTGCCTAATATTAATTTTGTTCTGTCCATTGTTTTTCCTAATGGGCTAAAAAAAAAAATGCCATAACCATAGAGCATGGTTCTAAATCCATTAAAACTTCTCCTTTCCTCATGATAATAAGTCATTTGTACTAAACAAAATCAATAGTTGAGTGAGAAAAGTCCTGAAACATGGGAAATAAGAGTAATAATAGAAAAACCCTGTAGCTTCAGAATCTGCCTGAGGTCCGTCTCCCCAGTCTACTTAAATTATCTAATTATTTCATATCTCAAGCTGGATATTTGCCTTATATGACCCAAGAAATCAATATATGAATTAGCTGTCAGAAAGAGAGATGTTGAAAAGAAAATTTTAAAAGATGGAGTATAATAGGAGTTGAAAATCTTCGTGATTCCACTTTTCAATCTGCCAATTCATATATCCAGCCCCAAAATAATGCATCATTTTGTGATGTGCATCATGTGTGATGGAAATAAGTAAAATTGTATTAAAGATAAACATGATTATAATTTAGTTTCTCCTTACAAGGGCATTTTTATGGTATTTTTTTAACTTACTATACTAATTCTGGTCAATGAAAGTATAGTAATGGGATTAGATTCATCTCATCTACTTTTTTAAATAGTCGAAGGAAAGTTGAGCTTGATTTTTATATAGTTAGATTCCCTTGGACCTTAGGACTTCAAGCAGTTAAGTTCTCTTCTGGTTCCTAACAGGATAGTATGAAGATACACTATAGTTACTGATCCATGAGGAGTTATTAAGACACAATATATTTCCCAAAAAAAGAAAATCAAGGAGAAGATAATACAATTTTATAAAACTATTTTTTAAAGAATAATACAGCTGCCAGGTGTAGTGGCTCATAACTTTAATTGTAATTCCAGCATTCTGGGAGGCCTAGGCAGGTGAATCACGAGGTCAGGAGTTTGAGAACAGCCTGACCAACATGGTGAAACCCCGTCTCTACTAAAAATACAAAAATTAGCTGTGTGTGGTGGTACGCACCTGTAATCCCAGTTGCTCAGAAGGCTGAGGCAGGAGAATCGCTTGAACCCGAGAGGTGGAGGTTGCAGTGAGCCAAGATTGCACCACTGCACTCCAGCCTGGGCAACAGAGTAAAACTCCATTAAAAAAAAGAAAGAAAGAATAATACAGCTTTTCTCAAAACCTAAATATGCAATTTGCTTTGGCAATCACATATTTTGGAAGTGGTTTATTATATATGACAACGTCCAGTATATATTCGTAGAGGTTAGCTGGTGATTATAAGCAAATTTTTCTGGAGTTGAGAGAGACGACTGAATGGGTAGGGTGCTAGATGGTCTTCTGCATGACCGTTAACATTTGTGTAGTAGGAATCTTATTTTTCAATGCCAAAAGTTGTCATTTACTCAGTATTTTGCTAGTGCTGTCAACAATCCTCTAAACTATTTAGAGCACTGCCTCTTGTAAGTAGAACTTAGGCACACAGATGTCCAGAAAACTTTCCCAGCCTCACATGAATAGTAAATAAAACAATTTGATTCTCTGTGTCTCACTGACACCAGGAATGAGAAGGGAAGTTAAGGTTACCAAGGAGAGCAGAAAGCAGTAAGTTGTAAAGTGGGTGTAGAGAATTACTGAGCAAGTGTGGGATGAACAAAGACAACAGAAGTGGCCTGGATTCTATTCTGTGAAAAATAATTACAGAAATAAGAGCTAAGAAAACTTGCTTCGAGGTTCTTCACAGAGCTCTGAGGTGCAGCTATTTCTTTGCTGACACAGATAAATAACCAGGCTGCTTCCAAGCTAAGATGATTTTGCCTTTGTGGTGCAGTTGGCAATGTACGTGTTTAGTTTGGGGTAGCACGCCCATCACCAGTGCAAACACGCTGTGTGCCTCCTCCAAGCCCCAGCAGGTGCAGCACCCTCTTGGGCATACCCACACCCAGGTCCCACCCCATCCTCTGCCTGCCACAAACTGCTGAACTTGGAGTTAGCTACCACAGTGCTCTGAACAGAACACCATCCTGCTCTGTTTGCAGGAGAAATCAATGGGGCAATAAAGTTGGCAAAATGGGACTGCTTTTCTTTAATTCTGAACTTCTTTAGATTGTCACAGAACTTAGACTCTCCTGTAGATGTTCAAATAGGCTGAGAAACCATGGCCTGTTTTTAGATATATCGACTATGGACTGGGAAGGGAGATTTTTGTCTCTAGTTGAGATTTTATGTCATAGGGGACTGGGCCAGACCAACAGCCCCACCTTGAGAAATATGTGAGAAAACCACAAAGAATGAAGAAAGCTCCTTTATCAGCAGTGTCCACATGAGCCTTTTTGGTCCTGAGATTGCTAAGATCTAAATAACTTACTTATTTTTCACAGGTTTTTTTTCCTAGCTCTCTACCTTAAAATCCTAAAATGCTGATTGAATCTTTTGTGTAATCCCTGTATTTGTCTCAAAAATGTTGAAGCTTTCCTCTGTGATCAGCCCTTTCCACTGATTTAGATGACTCCAAGTTCAGCTTGTGCTTATGAGACTACCCTTCATGAGTCTATGAAATGCCAACACGGTAGCATTGCCAGGCTAACACGTTAGGATCATTTGCAGAATAATCATAAGAATGTAAGACAATCGCTACTGAACACATAATATGTGGCAGGCTTTATGTGTGTTAACTTGTTTAATCTGCACAACTGAGATAGAGTCTGTTACCTTTGTCCACTTTATACATGTTTAAACTGAGACACAAAGGAAGTCAAATCACTTTCCCAATGCCACACATGTGATAAGCAGTACAGCCAAGACTCTAGCAGTCCAGAGCAGTATATACTCAAGGGAATAAGTTCCTGGAATTCAGAGCTGGGAAAAACAATTCATACGTAAGCATAATCAGAAAAGCTTCATTAAGAAGCTCCAACTCCTGCTAGATTGTAAGCTGGCAGAAGGGAATGAAGACGGCAGAATAAAAAAAGGGCTGAATAAAGAGATAAAAAGAGTATAAGGTCTAGCATGTAAGAGTCAGTCCGTTTAAAAGTTCATTTGTATACTAGAGATAGAATGATGAAATAATATAATAGAGAATATGATTATTACCTGGAAATTTTAGACAGGAATGGATAAATTACATAAACCATTCAGGGGCTTGAGTGAAGTGATTAACAAAAGTCCTGATTGATGAATAATAATCTGACAGCTATGACAGGAAAAACTAAAGGAGAGAAACAATCTTATTTTATGAGTGGATGATAGGATTTGAAAGAATGGTAGCTATAAAAAGTTAGCTCTAAAAAACTAAGTTCCTAGGCATTATTTTTAGGGAATAAATGAAATCTGGAATGATAAATAGTGAATGAAAATAAAAATTAAGGTGCCTTCTCTATTTTGAATTTAATAAAGAGGAAAACTGAACCATTGTCTCTAAAAGTTTGAAAGATATCATTAAAGCATAGTTAAAATTATTAATTTACTCTATATGCCACATGTCTTTAAACACTGTATAATTTATGAGTTATTCTTAATGGGATATAAGAATAAAGAAATATGAACTATAAGAATATGGCTGTAAAGTCAACTTGTTCATTAGTCATTTAGTCAACAACAGTCACTGGACACTCACTCTATGTCAGATGCCAGGTCTTAGTGATACCATTCACTAAGTATATACTCCACTGAGGAAAATTCCAGCTGAGTGCCCTCAGAGGGAGGATAGATGTGAAATGAACCAGGGTGACAGATGAGGAGGAGCCCCATGCCTTGGGGCCAACGGGGTTAAATTGAGACTGTTATGAGAAATTATATCTAATCAAAACAAGAGTATTCCAAGAATTTTTTAAAAATAGAGATTGATTAGAGGGAGAGGTGAGGAAAAGGGAGGAGTCAGTGATGAATCTCCACTGTCTGTGTTAAGATGGGTCCATTTGCATCCATCAAGAAGGACTAGGTTTGACTAGGAAGAAATAATAATGAATGATAAGACAACATGATGTCTCAGTATTGAATGCTTGTAGAATAAGAATAGAAAAAAATATGAATAAATGAATTAAATTGTATGCCACTTTAAACTTTGGAAAAAATATATATTTATTGAAGAACAAAGAGAATACTGAAGTAAGTAGTATATAGTTACCAACATTTTATATTTAAAAAAACGGCAGCATAGTACATCTAAAAAAGGCTCATGGACTCAGAGAGACACCAGTTCAAATCTCAGCACTGATGAAGTTCGTAAAACTCTAAGTCTCACTGAGAAGAAATAGAAGCTAATAGTCCTACTTGGTTAGAATTTCTAGGGTATTTGATGCAGCAGAACAACATAAAAACAGCATTTCCTTTTATCTCCGTATGTGTGGAGTACTTTAGCTCATCCTAATATTGAATTAAGTGGGAATTCTACTATTGAAAATCTGGACCTAATAGAAAGCTGAGTTCTTACATATAAAGTTATATTTAATTATTTTCTTATTCTATCACACAGACATTCCATAGAGAAGTCAGTGAAAACATATAACTAATAGTCATTTAATAAATATTTATTGGTTGAATTGCTATTAAATAGTAGATAAATTGTATAGACAATATTGTTAAATCAGAAAAGGAAAGCTCAGAGTGGGAGGTGAATTGTGAAACATGTAGTTTAAATTAACAGAGACAATTGGAGATAGAATTTTAGTTTGAGTAATTAACATGAGTTAAGTCATGAAAACCAGAGCTTTACTAGATCTTGTAGGTAGGATGAAGAAGAAAGAGAGAAGAGAATGCACCAATTGCAGTGAAAGATGAAAATAGCATCCAAATAAATCTCCAAAGGCCTTTTTCTTTTAAAGATGTATTTCTAAAATGGGATACATTTAATAATTTAAAAAATTGACTTTAGTTTAAATTACATTGGGTCTGATAGAGTTTTCTTCAGAAAAACAACAATCCAGTTAAAATGGTTACAGTTTCACTAAACATGATCTTATGAGTCATATGAGGATATTTTTTCTGTATTTATTCACCTCCATAGGAAAAAAAAATATGTTATCAGGATTTAAGTGTAAAAATGTAATGAAGAATTAACGAATCGAGCTCATTAGAATATAATAATCAGTATTTTCTTTCAAGTAGTTTTAGTAATTTGTGTTCTCAGCTAACTAAAACTGGACTCTTCAAAATGATATCAAATAGTTGAAATATTTTTAGAATCTTAATCAGATGTATTCATACCCCCTGTGATCTCAGAATCTGTATCATATCAAAAGAATAAATGTCCAGAACTTTAATGAGATCCTTTGAGGAAAACTTACATTTTTGGCAATGATAAATGGTTGTACATACATTTTTGAAGTTGTACTGCATGTCCTTTTCTATGAAGAGAAAACCTAATTATATAAGTTTATGGCATAAATTAGAAAAGTTTACTGTACTCCAGCTTAATTAAAGCTAAAAATTCCTACATCCATCAAACAGTATTTGATAGTATATTTTGCATACCAATGGTATTACACTGCATATGTGCAAATGAAGTCCATAGAAGTGTATTGATCCTCATCATACATACTGTGGTCTGCTTCCTAAACTGTGACCTTTGAGACCTATTCACAATTCAGAAGTTAAAAGACAGTAACTTGAGGCCTGGCATGGTAGCTCATGCCTGTAATACCAGCACTTTGGGAGGCTGAGGTGGGTAGATCACCTGAGGTCAGGAGTTCGAGACCAGCCTGGCCAACATGATGAAATCCCATCTCTACCAAAACTACAAAAATTGGCCAGCCCGGTGGTGGGCGCCTGTAATCTCAGCTACTTGGGAGGCTGAGGAAGGAGAATCACTTGAATCTAGGAGGCAGAGGTTGCAAGGAGCTGAGGCACCATTGCACTCCAGCCTGGGCAACAAGAGCAAAACTCAGTCTCAAAAAAATAAAAATAAAAAGACTTAGTAATTTGAAGGAAATTACAGGTATTGCATTGTTGCAGATTGATGACAACTGATAGACATTTTAAATACGATTCATAAGTTAAATTGAATAATTTATATTTTAATTTCAATTTAGAGAATTTTTCCCCAATTATTTTGTCTTATCTTCCTCTATAACTTATGCCTTACTTCTTTACAAAGAAGTAAGTACCTACCTTTCTCCTCTGTAACTCATGCCCTACTTCTGGCACCATGCACCAGATTGAAGACATCATGACAAATACATTCACTGTGACTCCTACTATAGTCTTAATCTCAGTTTAGGATGGTCCATAAACCATATTCTCAGTTATTATCATTGTTCCAAAAAATAAGTTGAGATGTTTTATTTCTAAAATTATATTCTGATAGTCTTTTCAAATTAGTAGAAATAGTTGATTGGCCAAATTTAGATAGTTCTCTAATACACTTTTCTTAAACTTTTGGCAGATGTTATTACTTATCCATTAAGAAGGGTTAGATAATAATTTAATTTAAAAACACACTGCAAGCACCTATTAATATTATCCCTGGATTATGATTTGTATTAATTAAATATTTGTTGAATGAACAAATGTGAAATTTTGGGAAGAATTATGCTTAGCTGGACTATCTTTTAATTTTTCAATGAGCCCATGTGCTTCTGGTACATTTTACATGTATTAATTCAATAAAGGAATTTATTCAGTAAACAAATTTCTAGCATAGCAATTAGCACTGGGGATTTGGCAAACCATAGCCTCCTAAAGCTTATAGTCTAGTGTGATTCTTCTCAAAATTTCATGTACGTTTTGCATCCCCGTGGATGTGAATACTGTTACAATGCAGATTGATTAGGTCTGAGATCAATATTCTGCTTTCCCCAGGTGACTTCAGTGATGCCACACACTGGCCACATCCTAAGTAGAAAGGGTCTAGTAGGTGAGACTGACACTAATCATATAACTGACTAAACAAACTGTAAAATTACAACCATGACAGCATGTTGTGAAGGAGATCATATAACAGCGAATTTGTCCTGACAGGGAAGAGCAAGAAAGTCATCCCTGAGGAAGTAAAAAAGTGAGTTGTTATCTGAAAAATAGAGGTTATGACGCAACAAGGCAAAAGGAATAGAATTCCACGGAGAGAACAGGAAACAGAGGAAATGCAGGCATCCAGCAACAGTAAAATCACAAATACAAATATGTTGTTTGACTAATACACACCCCACCCACACTCAAATGCAGAAAAGGGTAAAATTAGTTGCTTTCTCACGGATAACTTCTCAGGGCACAATCTCAAGATTGGTGATTCAATAAAAAATTACATAATGTTTCTCATGTCTAGACTTCAATCCATTCTAAATGATTATTTTCCTTCTTTAACCAGTATTGTGTCTGGATTTTCCATCTATTTAACAGCACAGCTTCTGTGCTGCTAAGTTGTTAAGAAACAGAACACTGAATAAGGAAATATGTGTGAGTGTAAAAGATTTAAATCTAGCTTTTTCAAGTAATGACTTGATCAAATTCTGAGCAAAACTACAGCATAATTTCCCATATCCGGCAAAATAGGCCCTCCATAACATTGTGCTATATTACCACCTGTCTGCATGAAACTGGATTTTCAAATAAAAATAAAAGTCTTCACAAAGACAGAATATAAAAATAAATTGAATATCAAAATTAAAATATGCAATCAATATCAATCATTATAATTGCATAATACATGGCATGGTTGTCAAATTTTTATTTTATATTATACCATTTGGTAAGAAGATTCACCAATCTAAATTATGGTTTCTTAAATTATGTAGCACACTTCATGTGGTAAAACTACTTGATGATTCATAGAATGGAGATGATAATATTAACATCATTAAGATTCAAGGAAGGTTTTTACTTTTAATATTAGTGTATTCAAGGAAGGTTCTTACATTTCCTGCTAACTGTGGGAATGTCTCTTCTCTCAGTCTAGCACAGGAGGTTTTGATTTCTCACTAAATGAAGAAAACTTTTTCAGAGATGGAAAGTCAAATAAATACTCATCTAAACTCAAAATTTTTGCCTTTTTTCCCATGAAATCTCTTTATGGTCTACTAAAAAATATATATATATATATATATATATATATATATATATATATATAAGAAATATCAAAAGAGGAATATCAAAATCTGAAATTTTCAGATTTATTCCAACATGATTCCAAGACTACAATATTTATTTTGCTTATAAAAAATTGCAGGCTGGGCACAGTGGCTCAGGGCCAGGAGTGGTGGCTCACGCCTGTAATCCCAGCACTTTGGGAGGCCGAGGTGAGCGGATCACAAGGTCAAGAGATCAAGACCATCCTGGCCAACATGATGAAACCCCGTCTCCATAAAAAATACAAAAAAATTAGCCGGGTGTGGTGTCACGGGCCTGTGGTCCCAGCTACTCGGGAGGCTGAGGCAGAAGAATCACTCGAACCCAGGAGGTGGAGGTTGCAGTGAGCCGAGATTGTGCCACTGCACTCCAGCCTGGTGACAGAGCAAGACTCCATCTCAAAAAAAAAAAAAAAAAAAAAAAAAATCGCAACATTTCTTATATTGTTGCCTTGCTGATTATCTCATCAAAAACATAGAAAAGATCAGAATGTTTCCTGGTCAGGATATTACCAGAAAGCGGTGCTGACCCAGAAGCCTAAGAGAGAGTTCTTGGACCTCATTTAAGAAAACATTAGGGACAAGTCCATAAAGTGAAAGCAAGTTTATTAGGAAAGTAAAAGAATGGTGTATTATTCCATTTTCAGGCTGCTGATAAAGACATACCCAAGATTGGGAGGAAAAAGAGGTTTAATGGACTTACAGTTCCACATGGCTGGGAGGCCTCACAATCATGGTGGAAGGCAAGGAGGAGCAAGTCACATCTTACATGGATGGTGGCAGGCAAAAAGAGAGCTTGTGTAGGGAAACTCCTATTTTTAAAACAATCAAATTTCATGAGACTTATTCACTCTCATGAGAACAGCAGGAGAAAGACCCTCCAGCATGATTCAATTACCTCCCACCAGGTTCCTCCCATGAAACGTGGGAATGTGGGAGTTACAATCCAAGATGAGATTTGGGTGGGGACACAGCCAAACCATACCAAATGGTTACTCCATAGCCAAAGCAGCCTCACAGATTGCTTGACTGAGTATATGTATAGTTATTTCTTGATTATATGCTAAACAAGCGGTGGATTATTCAGGAGTGTTCTGGGTAAGGGCAGGCAATTCCCAAAACTAAGGGTTCCTCCCTCTTTTAGACCATATAGGGCAACTTCTGGACATTGCCATGGCATTTATAAACTGTCATGGCCCTAATGGGAGTGTCTTTTAGCATTCTAATACATTATAAGTAGAGTATAATGAACAGTGAAGATGACCAGAGGTCACTTTTGTTGCCATCATGGATTTGGCAGGTTTTGGCTGGATTCTTTACTGCATTCTGCTTTATCAGCAGGGACTTTGTCTCCTGTATCTTGGCCTGACCTCCTATCTCATCCTTTGACTAAGAATGCCTAACCTTCTGGGAATGCAGCCAAACAGGTCTCAGCCTTATTTTACCCAGCCCCTATTCAAGATGGAATCACAGTGGTTCAAGTGCCTCTGACGAGAAGAGGAGAGAACTGAGACAATAACATCAGAAATATGAGAGAGAAAGAGAGAAGGAATGTGGGGAGACTAGAAGCCATGGTAGAACTAAAAGAGGAAAACAAATGTTAAAGAAGGAAAAAAATCACATTTGCAAAAATTAAGCCCTTAGGCCCTTGGGTTTATTAAGGTAGTCTTGGCTGTGGTAACACATAGACACAAATTTTAGTGGCTTACACATGAAAAGTGCATTTCTTAATCACAATCTTGGGAGGAAAAAATGGCTCATCATGAGCTGGGCATGGTGGCTCACGCCTGTAATCCCAGCACTTTGGGAGGCCAAGGTGGGTGGATCACAAGGTCAAGAGATCAATACCATCCTGGCCAACATGGTGAAACCCTGTCTCTACTAAAAAAAAAAAAAAAAAAAAAAAGAAAGAAAGAAAAAAAAAAAGAAATTCAAAAATTAGCTGGGCACGGTGGTGTATGCCTGTAATCCCAACTAATCGGGAGGATGAGGCAGGAGAATCACTTGAACCTGGGAGGCGGGGGTTGCAGTGAGCTGAGATCATGCCAACTCCAGCCTGGAGACAGAGCTAGACTGCATTACAAAAGAAAAAAAAAAGGCTCAATGCTTCAGTCAGTGAATCAACACAACACTCAGCAACTCAGGGCAGAAACTCCTTCCATTTGGTAATTTCACCAAGCCCTATAATAACCCCTAGGTCATCTGCTTCTAGATGATCAAGGGACAAAAGAATGACAAGCACCCTGTGGAGGTTTTCTGGGCCCCCTGCCAGTAAGGAACACATTCCTTTGCTCATATTTCATTGGCCAAATCTAATTGGAAAGACAGGAAATGTAGTCCAGCTGTGGACTCCAGAAGAAGAGAACATGGATTTTAGCAAACAGATTTTCACCACAACTCCATTTTTGAAACTAACTACAAAAGTCATAGCATGGCATAAAGAAGCAGCCCTGGATGACACTCCATGACCCCATATATGGTGCATTTAGATTTTTTTTTTCTGAAAATTTGGGAACCCTATTTAGTATCTCACAATTTATTCCTTTTTATCGTGTTAAAGAAAGTTATTTAAACCTAATTATGGTGAGATATTCTGGAGCCCCCATAGGAGGAACAATTATTTGCAAAGCTGAACTTTCTTTGAGTTAATGCTTTCCTCTCTTATTGTTCCTTTCTCAGACATTCATTTTCTTTCTAAAATCTGGCAAAAGTCCTCTAAAATGAGTAATAACTTCATTAATTGCCAAAAGGGAGCCAGCTGGAGTAATCTCATTCAATGACACAAAGGAATTTGTTACAGACTTTTAGATATCGGCGTATTGAGAGTTAGAGCCTGTTTTCTCCAATTTACTATGCAGGGAGGGTGTAACAGGATGTACTTTTGCTGGATATGAGGGAGTCACATTTACGTTTGAGCTGACATTCTCAAACTCCAAAATGTCAAGCAGCACAGATGCATCTGGAGCTCTTAAACCTGATATGCTGTGTGCCAGCATCGTATTCTGCCCAGATTAAAAAATGCCTCTGACTGAGAATTAAAGGATATGGATTGTTATGCTGCTGTATCAGTGAAACAAGGGTGAATTGGGAGAATGTTACAGTCGGAAAAGCAGACCTGTTGAAATACTGAGAAATTCACTTTTTTGGGTTAGGGTTGACTACACATCCTGCCCCCACAATTCTAGCTGACATCCAGAAGCCCATAATGCCTGTAGTTAAAGGACTTCTCAAAAAAATTGTGAGTACATGTCAAAGTTTTATTTCAAGCTTGTCATTAAGGGAAATACTCCTGAAAAAGATGATTCAAACTCCCCTCTTGGTAGAGGCCAATTACAGAAAGAAAATAAAAGCACTATAATCATTGTTGGATTTGATATACAACAGGATTTCTGATTTAGGATTATTAGCAAAGACACAAAGCTGGCTAAAGATAAGTGTATCTGTCAACGTCAGCTGGGCATGTAAATCTCTAACTTCCCAAAAAAGGCTCTCGATTTTATTAATGTCAGACGTTGCTCAAGCATTTTGTTGAGAGTGCAAGGCTTTCCAGAGAGGACCTCAAGCCTGTTAAAAGTTCTTGTCTAGCCCATATTCCCTTGGACTTGAAGAAATTTTCCCATATTGTGTAAGCCAAGCTAATATCGATCCTTCTTTATGTTATCTCAGGTAGTTCACAGCTACAAGTTTCAATTTCCAAGTAGCAGTAACAACTCAGTAATAGTGAGCCAGTGGCATACAGAAGCTGGGTGTCTCTGCACAGGTTTTCCTGTTAGGATCCAAATGAGGTGATCACAGTGAGCAGGGAAGGCTTCAGTACTATTAAAAGTAGAAATCAGAATCATCAAATCCTTCTATGTAAGATAAATTCCTCTAAGCCTGTGAATACTCCCTGAGAACATCACGTAAATGACATCCCAGGCCTATTAACTAGAATTGCAAGAAAGTGCAGGCTGCATGAAAACTCTGAGATTATCACCCAAACACAATCCCAGCTAATATCCAGCAGTGAATTGTGGATGGGGCTACAGAAAAGACCAAACTTTTAAAAGCCAAATTATTTTCAGGAGGGCACTTTGAGAAGACAAAGAAGAATAGCATACATCTGTCTTTTAAACACAGTGGTGAAGGCGACTGAGTGACACTCATTCAAGAAATGCCTGCTGACGCGCTGGGATGGGCAGGGACGGTATAGGTATGAATCAAGCGGGCACGGTCTTTGCATCAGAAGGCTTGGGCACCTAAACTGGTCTGTGGCAGAGGTTCTCAGCGCTACTGGCACTCTGGATCTGATCATTCTTTGCAGAGGGAGGGACCTGCCTATGAATGGTAGGATGCCCAGCAGCATCCCTGGCCTCTACCCATTAGAAGCCAGTAGCATCTGCCAGTTGTGACAACAAAAACCATTTCCAGATATTACTAAATACCCCCTTGGGAATGAAAATGCTTCTGCTTGGGAAAGCATTGCCGTGGAGGCTTACTACGGAAGGCTTCTCAGGGGACAAACCATTTAAGATAAAATGTACCAGACAGAATCTCATGTGAACAGCTGGGAAAGCAAGACGGAGTGCATGATATGACAAAGGTGTGTACTTTGTGAAGCTGGCTGTTGGGTATGAGAGAGGAAAGAATGAAAGTTGGTGATGAAAAATCTGCAAGAGCCAGGTGATAATTGCCTATGTGAGTTGCATTAAGGAACTTCAACTGTGTCCTAATGATAGTAATAAATTGAGAAAAGAATTCTTAACAAGGATGCCAATAACAAACACAGATCTGGATTTTACTTTCCTCATGCTCAGTTCAGGGCTTTGAATGAATGGGAGGCACACAAGGTGAGAGTTAGTGAAGATAGCTGTTGAGAACTGATGTAGTTCTAAACATGCAATAATGGTCTGGAATACATATTGGCATTTGGGAAGAAGAGACACGGAAAAATCTGAGCCAACATTTATGGCATAATTGATAAAACTTGGATTTCTATTAGTGTGGGGTGTGAGGAAAAGTTAGGAAGGAAAAATTGTTTTTGGGCAAGAGGCATATCATAGTGCCGCCTTTAGAGATTACAAAAGGAAATTGTGTGTGTGTGTGTGTGTGTGTATGTGTGTGTAGTTGTGTTTATACATGCTTGTGCAAGGGGATGGGGTCTTGCTGAGTTCTTTGCTGGATATGATGTAGTATATGAAGTATCTGTGAGGAAACTATATGGAACAGGTTGTACCGTGTGTTGGCCTGGAGCTTAGGAAAAAACATTGGGGCTGAACATTTTAGATTTGCACACCAGTTTTAAGTTAAAATTTTGGAATTCCAACATGTAGTCGAGGTTTTCTTCAAGAGGTGGGTGTCAGGTAGAGATTGAACCACTGGATTTTATTAGGGAAAATAGATGTGTGAGAGAAAATAGGCAGCTAGCTACCTCAGGCTGGTGGGATAGCCATCAAACTGCAAAAAAGTTGGATGCAAGCAACCTAAATTTCTACATGGTCTAAAAAACGTTTGGCGAAGTGATCAGAGAGAACTTGGGCCGGCTTCAGCTATGAGAAGAGGCCCAGTCTCAGCTCTGAGCTGCCTTAATCTTCGTGCCACACTCCTTTATTGACTGGAAGCAAAACTGTGAGTGGATTTCAGAGCGCAGCAGCTGGAGCCTGTGCTAATTTCCTAAGATGACTGTAACAAATTAACACAAACTGGGTGGCTTCAAATAACAGATATCTATTATTTTCATAGCTCTGTGGACCAGAAGTCTGAAATCGGTATCCACTGGGCCAAAATCAAGGTGTCGTCTGGCCGTGCTCCCTCTGGAAGCTCTAGGGGAGAATCTGTTCCCTGCCTCTCCCATCTGTCAATGTTTCCTTTTTATATCTGCGTCACTCCACTCTCCACTTGGTGGTCACATTGCCTCTGCCTTTCTCTCATAAGAATTCATGTGATGGCATTTAAAGCTATTGTGGGTTGAATTTTCCCCAAAATTCATATGTTAAAGCTCTAACCCCCGGTACCTCAAAATATAACTGTATTTGAAGATAAGTTCTCTTTTTCTTTTTTTTTTTTTTTTAAACAGCATCTCACTCTGTCACCCAGGCTGGAGTGCAGTGGTGTGATCACAGCTCACTGTAGCCTCAACCTGCTACAGTGGACCAGAAGTCTGAAATTAGTATCAAGTCATCTTCCCACCTCAGTCTCCCTAGTAGCTGGAAGTACAGGCCCGCACCTGCACCCAGCTATTTTTTGTAGAGACATGGTTTCACTATGTTGCCCAGGCTGGTGAATACAGATTCTTTACAAAGGTAATTTAAGTTAAAATGAGATCATTAGGATGGACCCTGTGATGGTTAATATTGAGTGTCAACTTAATTGGATTAAATTATGCAAAGTATTGTTACTAGGTGTGTCTGTGAGGGTGTTGCTAAAGGAGATTAAAACTTGAGTCAGTGGACTGGGAGAGGCAGACCCACCCTCAATCTGGGTGGGCAGCATCTAATCAGCTGCCACTGCTGCTGGAATAAAATAGGCAGGAAAAGATGGAAGAGCTGACTTGCCGAGTATTCTGGCTTTCATCTTTCTCCTGTGCTGGATGCTTCCTGCCCTCGAATATCGGACTTCAAGTTCTTCATCTTCTGTACTCTTGGACCTACAGCAGTGGTTTGCCAGGGGCTCTCAGGCCTTTGGCCACAGATTGAAAAACACATTGTCAGCTTCCCTACTTTGAGGTTTTGGGACTCAGATTAGTGTTTTTGCCCCTCAGTTTGCAGATGGCCTATTGTGGGATTTCACCTCGTGATCATGTGAGTCAATATTCCTTAATATATCCCCCTTTATATAGATAGATAGATAGATAGATAGATACACATATATATCTCCCATTAGTTCTGTCCCTCTAGAGAACCCTGACTTATACAGCCCCATGTTGAATATAACTTGTTTATTTTTTATAAGGGGAAATCTGGACACACATATGCACAGAGGGCACAACAAATGCACCTCAAAGATGCAAGAGGAAGACAGCCAACCATGAGACAGAGAAAGAGGCCTGGAACTGATCTTTGCCCAATAACCCTCAGAAAGAACCAACTCGACCAGGATCTTCATCCCAGATTTCTAGCTTGAGAACTGTGAGACAACACATTTCTGTTAAGCCACTTTGTTACAGCACTCACATCAGGCTAATACAAGGGCCCAGCCAGATAAACCACAATAGCATACCAAGGGTTATTTCACATGGGACGAAA
This sequence comes from Cacajao melanocephalus, assembly GCA_963573385.1. Lineage (NCBI taxonomy): Eukaryota > Metazoa > Chordata > Mammalia > Primates > Pitheciidae > Cacajao > Cacajao melanocephalus. The sequence goes on from CAUYLG010069763.1 coordinate 22,549, forward strand.
ATCTTTGCTACAGATGGCATGACCTTATTACAGAATCCCAGGGTCCACCCTGCCTGGGATTCTCCCACTAGAGCTTGCTGCATTTGTATCACCACTAATACCGCCAACACTAGAGAGGGTCATACAGCCCACGTGGTAGGGCTGATTGTACTGTGGCCTGGACCTGCTGCAAAAAGCAAAAACAAAAAACAAAACAAAACAAAACAAACAAAACTAACTACTCCTTCTCTGAATCTCACTTGAATCTGTCACTCTTCTTTTTTTTTTTTTTTTGAGACGGAGTCTGGTTCTGTCACCAGGCTGGAGTGCAGTGGCACAATCTTGGCTCACTGCAACCTCTGCCCCCACCCCCTCCACCCCTGATTCAAGCGTCTCTCCTCCCTCAGCCTCCTGAGTAGCTGGGACTACAGGCACGTGCCACCACCACGCCCAGCTAATTTTTTGTATTTTTGTAGAGGCAGGGTTTCACCACGTTAGCCAAGGTGGTCTTGATTTCCTGACCTCATGATCTGCCCACCTCGGCCTCCCAAAGTGCTGGGATCACAGGCATGAGCCACCACCCCTGGCCTGAATCTGCCATTCTTCTATATCACTTGGAATATACAGACAATGGTAATATTACTCAGTGGGAAACATATTGCTTCCAGAACCCAAAGAGGCCAACCAGTTGCTGTGCTTCCTTCTTTATGGCAGGAAGGCAAAATGCAGCATGTTCTCTTTAGGAGGGTGTATCCCCGCACACCACTGACCACCAGGCCCTTATGAACTTCTGTCAAGTGACAGGTCCCTGAATCCCCACAGGGCTTCTCCCTAACCTCTGGAGTCCATGCATCTCACTGCAGTCTCCGGCATGCCAACTACCTCTCACTCCTGTCCAAACAGCACGCCTCCTAATGTCAGGGACCAGTATGGTAAATGAGACAGCTGGCCCAGGCCTCTTCACTCCACATTTTGACAGAGAGGAGGAGAGTTAGCACAGCCCCGAGGAAAACTGTAAATAAGCATCGCTGTCTGTCACACACGAATACACACAGATTCTATTTGTGTGTGGAAAAGAATGGGGTTGCCAATTCAGTGACCACATGCCATGTCCCTCAGGCATTTGTTATCTGCTGCAGTGATGGTACTACATTTGTCAGAGCAGCTATGACCAGAGCTACTATTTGCAGTAACCTACAGTCATTTCCCAGGGTTCAGCTAGTCTCTGCAGGAGGCACTCTGGGAGTTAAATGGAGATGTGATACAGACCACCCACTTGCATCATTTAGATATTTAACGGTGGCATGAATCTCCACTGTATCGCCAGGGTAAGATACGGTCTTGTTTTTTTTTTTTTTAATTCACTAAATTGAATAAAATATTCACTGAGGCAGAGCAGTTAAAAGAGTGTCAATTCAGACATTTCCAGTTGGCCTTCCTCATTCTGATGGCTCTTACTCCACAGTCCAGGACCCCAATGCAGAGGTATCACCAAATGACACTCTGTTGATTCCAATTATGTACTGAGTGGCTAGACAAATAACCAGTGGATACCCTCACACATCTAGTGAGCCCTCTGTGAGCCACACATTAACCAGGACTCCATTCATTACTCAACTCCCCCAAAGACCTCCACTCTCACAGAGGGGTTTCATGACACTTTGTGTCTGGATCAACTCAGACCCTGTGCTTAAAAGTCTTAGGAACGTCTCATTATTCCTTTTCATCCCCAGTGTGCAGCGCTTGACTAAATGACTCCAGAGTCCTTTGGGGAAGGACTGGAGAATTGACAGTCCATATACTTTTCATGATGTTGTAGACATTTTCCTACTAAGGATCTCCTCCATGGGTTCTAATTCTGAAAAACTGGCTCAGACCTAACAATTGCACAGGAGAGTCATAAAGTTTTATTTGGGTGCTGTTCTCAAGGCTCCAGATCGTCTCCATTCTTGCACTTCATAAATTGAAAAGTTATAATAATGTATATTTATGGGATACAAAGTAATGTTATAATTCATGAATATAAGGTGGGATAATTAAATCAAGCTAATTAACCTACCTTCACCTCAAGTGTGCATTTTTTTCTTTTTCTTTTTTGCAGTCAGAACATTTAAAATTTACTCCCTTATTGATTTTGAAATCTACAATACATTTTTAACTATGTTCATTACACTTTGCAATATAGGTCAAAAAAACAAACAAACAAAAATACTTCTCTTTTCTATTTGAGACTTTGTACCCTTTGGCCACCATCTCCCCATTCTTTACACATCCCAGCCTCTTTACTCTATCCTTCAGTACAAATGTTTTCGATTTTACATATAAATGACAACATGTGGTATTTGCCTTTCTGTGTCTGGCTTATTTAGCTCAGTGTAATGTTCTCCAATTACATCCTTGTTGTTGCAAAAGACAATGTTTGTTGTTCTCCCCCACCACCATATGGAGTCTCACACTGTTGCCCGGGCTGGAGTATAATGATGTGATCTCAGCTCACTGTAACCTCCACCTCCCAGGTTCATGTGATTCTCCTGCCTCAGCCTCCCAAGTAGCTGGGATTACAGGCACACGCCACCATACCCGGATAATTTTTTGTATTTTTAGTTGAGATGGGATTTCACTATGGTGGCCAGACTGGTTTTGAACTCCTGACCTCATGACCCTCCCTCCTTGAACTCCCAAAGTGCTGGGATTACAGGCATGAGCCATCCCATCTGGCCTTTGTTTTCTTTTTAAGGCTGAATAGTATTACATGGTGTGTCTACCCACCCTTTCTTTATTCATTTGTTGATGGACACAGGCTAATTCCATAATTTGGCTACTGTGAATCATACTGCATATATCTCATCAACATACCAACTGATTTCAAATCTTTGAGATAAATACTCAGATATGAAATTGCTAGATCATATAATAATTCCATTTGCGATTTTTTGAGTTACCTCCATCCAGGTTTCTACAATGACTGTACTAATTTATATACTCTTACATTTTCAATTATAGAGATTTAGCAGTGCTTGTTTATTTTAGCCCTAGAGATACTATGTCCCCTGCAATCCATGGCAGGTTAAGTATGTTGGGCTGATCCTCTTACCTTGATAATACTAATTGTAATTGTGGCGTCCTTCTTTCTGGAAGGTAAATGCCACCACCTGGCTTCTGTTGCTTGAAGTCCTATCATCTCCATGGAGCCCAGCTCTGTAACTGCCTGTTTTGCCATCATCCCTGTACACCAACACCTTTGAGGTACATTCTGTGGCCTTGGGGAATGATGTATCTTTGGGAATTTTTTTCTGGCAGATCTTCAGGCCTCACCTAGTGTACTAATATCAGCATGTCTACCTCCCTCAGCCTCTTCATTTCTGTCTTACAGGGTAACTTAGTCATTTCCAGTAAGATTGCCTCACCCTCTGTGGTTCTTGCTTATGTAACACTATGTCCCAAGGAAATGCTCCCAAGCCAATAAATTCTCGCTCACCAGACTTACATTCTGATCTCCTTGGCCAAGCACTCTCAAACTTCTCTCCCCAGGGCTCTCCTCAGACTCCTAGGACATGAAGAAAACTTTTGAAACTCTTCATGTATATCAACCTTTTCTTCACTTATTAGGTCCACATGTGCCCAACAGGGTTGTGCTAGAGTCTAACTCTAATTCTCCACCTGGCAGCCAGGAGGCTTCTGTTGCCTTGAGGGAGAGGCTTCTCCAGTATCTTCAAACACAATGAATGCAATAACCCTTCCTGGGGAAGGTGAAGTTTCATGGAGTCAAGGCAGTAGAGTCAGTATCCTCAGGAGGATCTTATTCCAGTTTAAAGGATTCCAGGTTTTTCCTACAAGAGGCCTGAACTTCTTAACATCAGATTTACCTTGCTTTCTTATTTAAAAATATTTTGCACTACATGCTTCCCATAATTAGGCCTTCAGCCTTCCATTTGACTGGTCTCTATCTTCAGCTACAGCTAATAAGGGCCTCTTTATTATGCTGGCACAGAGGCTCTCAAGCTCTCAGGCTTAGCCATTGAGCACTTGTTAACAGGCTCTTAGTCTCTCATTAGCCTTCTGCAAGGTATCCGTACAACTTAGTCACCAGCTAATTTCTCTGTCAGTATATGTCTGTATAAGCATGACTTTCCCGTATTTTTCAAATGTCTGTGTCATCATACCTGCCATAGCATCTGCTTACATCAGGGCATTTTCCTAGAAGACCTCCAGTGATATCATTAGCAACTGAGCTGCCAACTTGTGTCAAAAACTATATGTGCCCCACCTAGTAACCAAGACAGCGTCCTATTTCCCTGCTAGGTAATATAAGAGCCAGATCCAAACCTAATTTTACCTCGAATTTGGCTAAACACCTTCTAGTACCACTCACATTCATCTGGGTCCACTGAGAAATGAATGCCAGGAAAACACTAAATATGCAATGATTTTAAGGAAAATGTCTTTGTATGATCAAATAGGGAAGACACTGGATAAGGCTAGGAAACCTGTCAGATCATGAGCCAAGTCTAAACCCGAGAGAACAGGAATGGAAAATAAGTTGGGTGTTAAGCATTCCAGGCTGCTGTGCAGTGTGGTGTACAGATAGTTCAAAACCATGGAAGAATCCCTGAACTGCAGTTGACCGTCAGAAAATACACTTGTCTACCAGGAACAGGCCTGCCTTCCATCACACATAGTGCACTGTCACTGGCTGGGGGGAGATCCTCAGAAGCATAACCTTGTCACAAATGTGAGTTTAGATATTAGAAGGATGGCAATTGGGGTTCTTCATCCGTTATGCTCCTTGTGATCAGAAGTTTGTAAGGCACATTTTCATGTCCTCCACAATCAGGAACATAAACCAGTTAAATTATCTGAATAAGTAATTTCTTCAGAAATTCCTTGAGGTCCAGGACTTTGTAATACAAGTTGTATTAATGCATGATATACCATTTAGCAAAGTCTATATGATATGTTTGAATAACTAAATGAGTTTTGCCAAGTTAAATAATATATGCATAAAAGAAGGACCCATTGTCTCTCTTTTCCTTTATTATCATCAACCAGATTAAAATTTTTAATTCCACTTTCAGGGTACTCAGAGAACCAACTAAGTCTCACCCCTTCAATTCCATGTGTCATGTGAAGTGCTAGCAAAATAATCTTTAAAATTAATTGACATGTCACCCTTGTATAAGAAGTATCTTCTGTCATTCTAAAAAATATAATTGAAACATGCTACCCTGCCCTTTGTAACCTTTCATTCTTTCACCCTCTACTCCTTTGAATCTTGTCATCAATTTCTGACCTTTAGAGAAAATCATATTTCTTGACATTCTCAGCCCTTTCCCTTTATAGTTTCTAAACTGTAGTTGATGCTGTTTAGTCCTTCAAAGTGTTATCTCTTCATCATAACAAAAATTTTACCCAGCCTATTAAGCCCACTAAGGGCAATGGCCATGCGGATTTCCCTGATCTCCTCAGCTAAAACAAATCTTGATATCCTGATATCCCTAAACCTGTGGACATTTAAGGTTCTCCCTGGATTTTTTAAATGCAGCCCTGAATGGTAGTTGTTTATTTATAAATTGTAGAGGCCCCACAGTTTATAGCAATGATCGCAGACTTCAGCACAATGACTTGCCCATGTGGGGTTCATTGAAAAGTTGGTTAGGTTCCTCATGTAAGAATATATTTGGCTGGTTTTATTTTAGCTATCCAAAATACGTTCTTTGCCATTATTTTCTTAAATTTCCCCCTGCCCCCCTCCCTAGAGCAGTATACATTTCTAGGACATTCTTCTAGAATTGTAGGACAAAAATTCTACTGTTTAAGATATTCTGTTTTGGGCTTTTTTTGTAGCGACCATAGAAAGTTAATGCAATGACCTACTGTGAACAACAAAATAAAACAAAATGGAATTATACTAATTTAACTTTATACAATCATATTTTAAAAATCTGGTCTTCAAAGTATTAGAAACATTTTATGTAAAATAAAAGCCACCTCTTTTCTTTCCAATCAAATACATGTATTGAAAAGCAAGAGATACAAGGCAAAATTTGTGTTACTTTTGGCATAATTTTTATTCAAAACAGAATTTACCTCCTCTACAATGTTTCTTTCATTTTCTTTAAATTCTGAGCAGTGTATAATAGAAGTATTCTTCAATAAAACACTTATGTTCTTTCTTTAAATTAAATTTATGCCATTTTTTTTGTTGTGCTACTGCATAGTATGATGTCAACACTGAAAAGCTGTAAATACCCTTTGAACCAGAAAAGTAGAATACACCTCGTATCTCTCCAGCACAGAGGTCTGTGTTGAACAAGGATGATGATTTTATTTCATAATGAAGAGGTAAAAAGCAATCATTTTCAAAGCATAAACATTCTTAGCTTAAAAAAAATGAATAAAACAAAAAATCTGAAATTCAAGCTCTTTCATAATAAGCTTTTTGGCAAAGAGAGAGACATTTTATTATTTTCTTTGTATTCCACCAATGAAAAGCCTAAAATTGAAAACAAGTCTATAGATTCCAGTTTTGATTTAACATAGTAATTGTTTATTGTCTTTTACTACTTCTTATGAACTCTTTTCTTGTTTAGATTGACAAAAAAGATTTGTAGCAGACTTTGTTTTTCATAATTCTTAAGAATTTGAATTTGAATTCTTGAGAAATATAAGTATGTCTCATTATAAACTGGCTTCAAATGAAGATTAATCAGTTAGACATTGGACCAAGCCAGAGGACCATTCCCTGCTGGAAGGCCCCAAGACTAAGGAAATTGCTACAAGCACAAAAAGAAAAAAAAAAAAAAAGCCCAGACTCTGATCCATTTTCAAATTCAGAGGAATGTGGTTGTGATCCCCAAATCTGTGACATCAACACGCATTGTTGAGGACTTTCAGGTCTTTGACTTTTTAAGTGATGTGGAGACGATGACCACACCCAGCTTCAACAGCAACTGGAGGGCCTGTGACATAAGCCAGTCCTCTCATTTGGAGGACTGTCCCTTCAGTACATAAGATTGAGACTGAATCTCCTGAGGACATTACCTGGTATATTCTCTCTCTGTGCTGAAGGGTGACCATCTCCACTCAAGTCCTGTTCTAACTCAACTTATGTAAAATCACGTTGATCCTGGCCCTGTTGTAGGCCAGAGGCATTGTTGTATCTAGTTCCATATGTTCAGCTAGAAAGAGATTATCACAGAAAGGCGTGGCTTGAATGAGCAAATGACAATTCCTTCCCACTTATCTGAACTAATGTTTATTAAACAGCAAAATCTCTGCCAACACTGACAATGTAAAGGTAAGTGACTAAAAAATAACAATAATAGTAAAAAAAAGAAAAATATTACTTCAAGTTTGCCTGTTTAACATGTCAATATTTCAGGCATATTTAGACCTAAGTTGCAGAGGGACGGACAAGTAAGCTACAAAATAACCTGTTTAAACACCATAAAGCAAATGAATGTCGTGTAGGAATATACAAACATGCATGAATTCAAGAGTTTTGGAATTTTTGAAGATTTGGAAGAAGAAAGTGTCAGAAAAAGATATATTTATAATATCTTAGATTGCTGAATCAAGAACAGTTTAGTTACCATAGAGATTTTTTGATAGCACCATAAAGAAACCAAACAGGTGCTCTTTTATTTTCAGTTTTAGAAAATCAGAAATGTGAAATTTATCATTTCTTATCTTTCAGGTTTTTGCACATCTCTATTCTCATAATCATTGTAACATACTTAACTATTTTAGTGTTCATCACCTCTGTTAGTGTATATTTTATAGGGAGGTATGACGTAGTACATTGTACTATGTTTCATTGGCAGTTTTGTTTTCTTAATATATATTAAATTTAAAACTCTGGCCCGGTGCAGTAGCTCATGCCTATAATCCCAGCACTTTGGGAGGCCGAGGTGAGTGCATCCCTTGAAGTCAGGAGTTCCAGACCAGTCTGGCCAACATGGGGAAACTCTGTCTCTACTAAAAATACAAAAATTAGCTGGGTGTGGTAGTGGATGCCTCTAATCTCAGCACTTTGGGAAGCCATGGTGGGTGGATCATCTGAGCTCAGGAGTTCAAGACTAACCTGGCCAATATGGTGAAACATGGTGGTGCATGCCTGTACTCCCACCTACTCGAGAGGCTGAGGCAGAAGAATTGCTTGAACCCAGAAGGAGGAAGTTGCAGTGAGCTGACATTGCAACACTGCATGATAAATAAATAAATAAATAAATAAATAATAAACAAATAAATAAAACTCTGGACAGTAGACATGACAATTATTTCGCTACTATCACCTCAACAATTAGTTTGTGCCTGATTTAAGAAGTATTTGTTGAGCTAATGAGATAGTCGGTTATAGATGCCGTATTCTGAAACTTTTTCTAATTGGATTTGATCTAAAAATAAAGAATGTCTGTGAGGATGGTGTGATATGGCCTGTCTATAGAACAGAAAAACATATTACTACACATAAAAAGAGTAATGATATTCTTACAATACAGGAGTTTTAGCACAGGTATGTTCTGTCTTTAGTGATAAAATAAGTATGACGTAGCTGCTTCTTTTGGTAGCTAGAAAATTTCTAGACATAGTCACTTTATTAAATACTAATATGCTAATAATATATTAATGTTGCTATGAATAGTTCAAATAATAGCAAATACCATTTATTGTGCCAAACATCCTGCTAGTGATTTTTCTTACCTTATTTCATCCTCAAACAACCCTTCATGGAAGGTGTTAAAGCTTCATTTTACAAAGAAAGGCACAGACTAGGAGAGATTAAATGACTTGGTCTAAAAGCTAACAACAGCTAACAACAACTGGAATCAAACCAATCTGTCTTCTTACAAATCCTCTGCTCTTTCTGTGATAAAGTGGAGCTTTCCATAACAAATTCTGTCACTGCTAAAATTTTCTAAAGCAAACTGAGTGTTCTGTCTCTGGTATGTCCAAGTAAGCTCCTACTAGACCAGTCTTCCCATATGAGACAACCATTAACTTGGAACAAAAAAATTAATTATCTGAAGGCACATTGAGCAAAAAAAAAAAAAAAAAAAAAAAAGCAGAGTATGAAGAGACTTGCATTTCCCAGGTTTTACGACTTTTTTCCTGTGAATTGGCCACTGTTGTCACAGGGTAGCAAAACGAAAGCTTTGATAAATATATAGTCTTTGAGAAGACACACTTTGAAGTAAGCATAG
>CAUYLG010069764.1:0-24825 GCA_963573385.1 Cacajao melanocephalus
TTTAAATTTTTTTTAATAAAAATTTTCAAAAATAAATACTGTAAATTAATTAAATGGTTGTACTTTTAACCTTTCTTTTTTCCATTTTTTTTTTTTTTTTTTTTTTATTTTTTTTTTCTGAGACGGAGTCTTTCTGCGATACCCAGGCTGGAGTGCAGTGGTGCAATCTTGGCTCTCTAACCTCCGCCTGCTGGGTTCAAGCAATTCTCTTGCCCCAGCCTCCCGGATAGCTGGGACTACAGGTGTGCCACCATGCCTGGCTAATTTTTTTTTGTATTTTTAGTAGAGACGGAGTTTTACTATGTTGGCCAGGCTGGTCTCAAACTCCTGACCTCCGGTCATCCGCCCGCCTCGGCCTCCCAAAGTGCTGGGATTACAGGTGTGAGCCACAACACCTGGCCCTTGATGTGTTAACTTTAAATACATATGATTTTCTTTTTTGAGATGGAGTCTTGCTCTGTTGCTCAGGCTGGAGTACAGTGGCATGATCTCGGCTCACTGCAACCTTTGTCTCCTGGGCTCGAACAGTTCTTCTGCCTCAGCTGCCTGAGTAGCTGGGATTACAGGTGCATGCCATCACACCCTGCTAATTTTTGTATTTTTAGTAGCAACAGGGTTTCACCATGTTAGCCAGGTGGGTCTCAAACTCCTGACCTCATGATCTGCCCACCTTGGCCTCCCAAAGTCCTGGGATTACAGGCGTGAGCCACTGCGCCTGGCCAAGATATGATTTTTTAAAGTCATATCATCAGGTCTCCTTTCACAGTGTAATTTCTATCATTAATAGGCCCACTCAAATTCAGTGAGAAGGGACATAGACCTCACCTTTTATCAGTAGGGGTGTCAAAAAATTTCTGGCTATCTTCAGTCTACACAGTCTGTAAAAACACATCTCTCTTCCATATCCCACGCCCATCGCACTTTTGTGCTTTTCCTAAGGTGATGACTTATTTTCTTACAATGTCCATGAAAGTGATTGACCTGAGGGAATGCTTTGTAAGCAGTAGGTGATGTAGTGTATAGAATATAAAAGATTTACAGCCACACTCCAAGACTTCTTCCTTCAGTAGTTTGTCTTGTTCCTCCTCAAAGTTCATGAAGGAGGGAAGATATCCATTTAGGACTCCAAATATGTTTTCATGTGGTGTTCAATAAATATTTCTTGGGTGACCAAGGTTATTAATGATAGTATGTGAAATGAAACAACATGGGTATTGTTGCATAAAAGAGTCACTGCTTATGAGCTCTGAAGCTTGGTTTAATTATTTCATTTCTCTGTGCTTCATTTTCATTTTTGTAAGATGGGAATAAAAGTACCACCCCTTCTTGTAGAGCTGTTGTAATTAAATAATACATGTAATAGTCTAAGAACAGTTTTTGGGACATACTAATGGCTCAATAGGTTATCATTATTAATAGAACTGGATGTAGTAAATAGGACTGCTACTACTAGTACTGTTTACTTTGGGTTTATTGTAATTACAGTGGGGTGTGTGTGTGTGTGTGTGTGTGTGTGTGTGTATATACTTGCCTGGAAGCCTAATCACTAACCAATATAAAAATTAATGAAACATAATTTTAGTTTATTAATTGGTGACTTCTTACTAGCAAATGTAATGCTTGTTTATACAGAAAGGCTTGATAAGTGATAGTCATAATAGTTTTTATTAAATTTATCTTTGGTTATATAGAAAATTCTTGTAGTAGTAGTATTATAGTAGGAAACGATTAGTAATAATAGTAGAAAACCATTAGTAGTTCTGGATTAGACACAGTGCTTTACAATATGAGTTTATAATATTAAATTCCACACCAGGAATATGTATGAAGGTACTTTTTTTTTTCTTGCAGGTGATGTTTTCAGTGGTATTTTAGAAATCACTTTACAGGAATTGCCAGTTTTGGTACAATTAAAAAGATAGAATTGTCTTATGACATGTATTAAAATAATTAAAACTCTTTTTGTTTTAAGGAAATTAACAGTAGAGGAAAATTACCGGTTAGAGAAAGAAGAGAAACTTTCTAAAGTAGACGAAAAGATCAGCCATGCCACTGAAGAGCTGGAGACCTATAGGTATTAAATACATTTTCCCCGTTTCTTTTTTGGGATGAGAAGAGTATCTAAAAAACTTTAACGCCAGAAAAAATAATAAATCAACTGAAAATAGAAAAAATTTTAAAATCTGACTGGTGGTGCAGACAAAAAATAAAACGTATTTTTGTCTCATCACTTTTCATTTGGATTTCTTGGTTTTAAGAAATTATACAGAAAATATAAAGAGGAGAAATGTTTTTCTTTCAGGTTGTGCATTTTAAAATCTCTCACAGTTGAATATGGACAATTCTATTTTATGTTAGTGTCAAGAAGTTTATGAATAGATATTAATTTTAAGGTCTTTCCTCTTTGGTTCAAATTGAGAAGAATGTATGTAGTATCAGTGAATCAGTAGGTGTGCCACAAAAAGAAGAGTGAGCCACAGAGCATTCTGAAGTATTTAAAAAACTATACAGCTAGATTTTACATTGGTTCGATCTTTACTAGATCCCAGGAAATAGAAAATATAGCGGGAAAAACGGCAAGATTCAGTAGTATCCCAAATAGTTGTGATGTTTCGTTTTACCTCAGGAAGAGCAAGCTTGAATTTTATCGAAAGAAATTATTTTATGAGATTACGTTAATCTCATAAAAGTGACAAGTAACTTTTACTTCACAATGATTGCTAATTTCCTTGAATTCTATTAAGACTACTGACATCTGGCTGAGCACAGTGGCTCACGCCTATAATCCCTGCACTTTGCGAGGCTGAGGTGGATGGATAACCTGAGGTCAGGAGTTTGAGACCAGCCTGGCCAACATGATGAAACTCCATCTCTACTAAAAATACAAAAAATTAGCTGGGCATGGTGGTGGGCGCCTATCCCAGCTACTCAGGAGGCTGAGGCAGGAGAATCGCTTGAACCTTGGAGGTGGAGGTTGCAGTGAGCTGAGATTGCGCCACTGCTCTCTTGCCTGGGCAACAAGAGTGAAATGCTGTCTCAAAGAAAAAAAAAAAAGACTACCAACATTTGAATAAATCTTCTAGGACCATTCTTCTTAAAAAAAAACCCAGTATACCATATAATATAAATACTTGTGTGACTTGTGACTTTTGGTTTAGGTAAACTCAAGCAGTAGTATTCTTAAGTTGTAATCAATGTTAAAATTAGGAAAAATTATACTGTAGAACCTCTCAGAGGTGATTATTTCTTAATGGGGAGTTCTGGAGTTATTTTTTACTTGAAATAGAGCATTCTGGGTGTTTTAATTGATATTTTTTTAGTAGACAGTAAGTTCTGTCATTTCTTATGATATGTTAATATTAGAATAATTATTCGTTCCATTTAGAAAGCGAGCCAAAGATCTTGAAGAAGAATTGGAGAGAACTATTCATTCTTATCAAGGGCAGGTATATATATATATATGTGTGTGTGTGTGTGTGTGTGTGTAATTTAAAATAATTCTGATTTGTTTGAATTGTTGCAGAAATATAATTACTTGACCAGTTGTACACCTCTTTGGAGGTGTTGCATGTGGCTATGGGACGTTTCCAAGGAGCCAAAGATTCTGGGATAAGAAATCTTATTTTAAATTGCCATATTGGCTGGGCGCAGTGGCTCTTGCATGTAATCCCAGTACCCTGGGACGTCTAGGTGGGTGGATCACTTGAGGTCAGGTGTTGTAGACCAGCCTGGCCAACATGGCAAAACTCTGTCTCTACTTAAAAAAAACAAAACAAAACAAAACAAAAATTATCCGGGGGTGGTGGCACATGCCTGTAATCCCAGCTACTTGGGAGGCTGAGGCAAGAGAATCACTTGAACTCGAGAGGCGGAGGTTGCAGTGAGCTGAGATTGCGTCATTGCACATCAGCCTGGGGGACAGAGTGAGACTCCGTCTCAAAAAAAAAAATTAAAATTGCCATATCTTCTGTTGCTTTGGGAAGGCAGACTGCATCATATAAATTCGTATCAACAATGGGGTCTTATACTCAGTGAGGCAAGTTATATGTTAATTGGCAATTCCTGTTGATTATTGCATAAAGTAGAAGTTTACCAAACAAAAACTTTGTCTTTACATTTAGTTTTTGTTTTAAAATAGATTATATATACATGAAAATTTGCTTTAAAAATGTTGCTTACTCTTCAGAGATGCTTGGGATATTTTTGGGTTGTCTGCTATATCATAGTGGTAGCTGTGAATGTTTTTTACTTAAGAAAAATAATTGTCAGTGGCATTTTAATTACTTCTTTTTCAGATTATTTCCCATGAGAAAAAAGCACATGATAATTGGGTAAGTTTTAAATTTCCTTAAGTCTCTTTTGTTAAATTGTACTTTTTTTTTCATAAGATATGCTGTTTATTTAAATTAGATGAAAATAAAGATAGTATTCTAAAAAATCAGTTTCTTTTAATTTTGGAAATAGTGAAATGATATTCTTTGTGAACTAAACACTTTCTTCCAACACAGTTATTCAAAAAATCTGATGTTTCCTTCTCTGCTTTCAGCACATTGCTTCTTTGAAAAGAGTTTATACTCTCTGGGGAAGGTGATATAATGTTCATGAATTGATTGTTTCAGGGCACTGGGTTGCCACTAATTCGTTTTGGATGAGCTACTTAAAATTCTTTGGTCCTATTTCCTCATTTTTGTAATGGGATTAGATTAAGTGATCTTCAAAGCCCTTTCTAGTTGTAAAAGTCCTAAAATTCTGTTACCTGATTCTCAGTGTTGAGTTACTGGGTACACATTAAGAAAAGGGTCATCATGATAAATAGTGTATCTGTGCTCCAGAGGAACTAACTGTGTGAGGAAGCGAAAAGGATGCAGATGTTGACTGATTATAAGAAAGACATTCTAACGTATAGGACTGTTGTAATAGCTGGCCTTTGGAGTACTTGTCACTAGGAGTCCTCAACAGTAGGCAGTTTGCACAGTGGGTGAATACATAGAGTCTGGAATTAGGCTGTCTTGGCTGGTGTCCTGGCTTCATCACCTATCATCAGTTTTCTTATCTGTAAGACAGATATGTCAATAGTACCTATTTCATAGGGTTATTGTGGTGATTAAATTCATGTAAGGTGATTTCCAAGTGCCTGGCACGTGGAATACATTCAGTGAATGTTAACTGTTGTTTTTATTATTGTTATATTGAGGCTTGGTAGATGTTTCTTAGACATGTTGGAGTGGAGATTCCAGCCTAGGGTGAGGGATTAGGTATGTTGAATGTCTAGGTTCTCCTCAGTTCTAAGATTCTGTGTGCTTTGGTATTGAGGGTTCAAATGAAAATTTGTTACTGAATTAAGCTGGGCTTGGAGATTAGTTAACCACTCCTTACCGCTTGTAAAATACTTAAATGTAGATTACTCTTTAAAGATGGAGAGGTCCACACCCAGTCTCAGGGTAGGATCATAATCAGGCTGTTTCTGGAAGGGCAGCAGGAACATCTTACAGCTCTTACAGAGACACTGACTTGTAAAGATCAGAATAAAAACCACAAACAGCAATGGCCAAGAAGGGAATATGCTGAGGCCCAGAGGTAACAATTCCACATTCCTCCCTCACCCCTGCGTATTTAGTGAAATCTCCTAAGGTAGATAAAGGTTATTTCAGACAACATGGATGGAGACTACAAAGAGACCGTTAAGCAGTTGGATATACAGATCTGGGACAGCCAGTTGATACCTAGGAAATAACTGTCCTCACATGCTCTAGAGGACAGGGGCAGACAAGAAAACCCACGGAACCACAGGCTAAATAATTATATATCAGGAAGGTCACCTGGGAGAAGCTCCACAGACAAGGTATGTTTTTAGCTGAATTGGGATTGGTAGAAGGAGTGAAAGTGACGCTGAGCAGTAGCTTGTTATGCGCTCCAGAGCTGAGCTACCCACAGGAGCAGTCTGGGGTCTGGGCAGAAGACAGTTAATAGGAGAGGCTAATACTAGTTTCTGAAAAGTCACATGGTAACAGAATTTAACTTGTTATTCAGGGAAAAGATGTTCATTTCAAGGAAATAATCACCCAATCGGAACCCAGATTGACTGAGTTTAGAGTCCACGAGGCTCTGAATGTTTGACCCCAGGGTGGATGGGGACAAGGACATGGCTCAAACTATCAACTTTAGAGAGGGTAGGGGGATAATAAGGTCTCAACTATAATAACAAAAAGATAGGATGTTTATTAAAATCTCTTGTGTTCTAGGCAATGTACTTAAAGGCCTTTTACGTACATTACTTGTTCAGTCTACTTAGTAACTCTTTAAAGTAAGTGTTATAATCCCAGATTTATAGATGAGGAAACAGCCTAAGGTCGTATGACTAGAGGTAAGAGTAGATATTGAAATTCTGATCTTTCAGAGTCTAAGTCTTATGCTTTTTCTTAAGTGATGATGATTTATATGCCATTGTTGTGATATTTGTTTTTTTTTAAATTAATGAATATTTACATTGACATATTTCTGCTTATTTTTAAAGTTTATATAAATGTATTTTTAAAATGTGTTATTTTCTTGAAGTTGGCAGCTCGAACTGCTGAAAGAAACCTCAATGATTTAAGGAAAGAAAATGCTCACAACAGACAAAAGTAAGTATCTTAGTGGGAACACTTTAAATTCGTTATTATTCTTACCGTTATTTCATTAATTAGGTAATACTTTTATAAGGTTAAATAAGAAAACTTGCAGTGAATCCAGCATATCTCGTGAAATATCTTTTAGTATTACTAGGAATGACTGGTTTTTGTTTGTTTGTTTGTTTGTTGAAGTATTTGTCTTAGGGCACTGAAGTGGCACTTGGGGGAAATTGTTTAAAGATTATTCTGTAAAAAGTATAGCTAAAAATTTTTTAAAACCAGTGTAGATGGAGGCAGGTAAAAATGGATGGAAAGAGAAAGGATGAATCTCTTTGCCATAGTAATGCCCAGAATATCAACATCTTTTAATGCATAAGTAGATAGGATAATATTCATTAATTTCTCTAATTTCCTGGTTTTGTAGTATTGGGTGACATTGTTTTACAATAATAAAATGAAAGGTAGAATAAATGTCTACAGCGTACAATACCAGGGAAGAATAAATGCTTTTCTATGAAGATGGTGACAGTTTTCTTAGAGTGTTATAATTTCTTGCCAAAATGTACTATTAACATTATCCAATATTAGTTTTTAGTCCTCTTGCCTGTCTTTTCTAGTCTCAGAAATTAAAATCAAATTATTAAGAGTTTTATTTCAGATCTGATGGTTAAGAACTAGAAATCAAGAACTAGATTCTTTTAAAATATCACATTTGTAGGATAAAAAGTTTACAAGTAAGATAGTAGGACAAATAAATGGGATTTCCAGTGTTATAACTGGAATCATATGAATCACATTACAATGGAAAGCGTACATGACTCAGAGCCAGTACCTGTGTCTTCATCCTGGCACTTTCATTGTCAATAAGTCATTTAAACTCCTAGCCTCAGTTTCTTTAGTTGTAAAATGACAGACTAGAACTGGTTGACCTTGGGGGACTCTTGTATTTCAAAAATTTGGTTTTGTGACATAGTACTCATGGTAGTCTAGTTTTGAAGAAGAAACGAAACAATTCAGAGGCTCCACAAAACATCGCTATCCCTAGGGCAGCAAGAAACTGGTTACCCCGGTTAATAAGCAGTGGGAGATAAAGGTGTTTTGGTCAGAATAATTTTAGAGGATCTGTTTATTCTGTGCAGATATTAAGATAGTGAAGAGTAGCTTATACTTGGTAGTGGCATTTTTCTTGAAATGTGGGTGCTTCTCTTGGATGAGTAACTTAGAGATGTTTGTTGTTCTTTATTTGCAGATTAACTGAAACAGAGTTTAAATTTGAACTTTTAGAAAAAGATCCTTATGCACTTGATGTTCCAAATACAGCATTTGGCAGAGGTAGTCTTTTTTTTTTTAACCCCTCATTTAAAATACATATTTTACATATATATATATATATATATATATATATATATATATATATATATCACATATAGTTTCTTTTAGTGTAAGTTAACCTTGTTATTTATATAAATATTTTAGATTTTGGGACCAAGGTTCTAGTCTAAGCTCTCTATGAGACTCCCAAGTTTCCAGGTTTTGTTTCCCGAGCAATAGTGAAAATCATTGTTGCTTTCATTGCTCAGTGGGATTTTGTAAAATGGTATATATTTAGTACCTTGAGCTCCTTGAAAAGCCAGGTGCTTGGCATATACTAAGGTACTCATTAACAATTTTCTGGGACATTGAATGAATAAGGAGTGCTTACATGGAATAGCATTGCAACTGTTTACCTATTAACTGTACTTTGACATTTGCTTGCTTAATAATTAAAAAACAGTTTTTAATTACTTAAAAGTATTAATTTAAAAGGTGGGAAAACCTCAATCTGAGTTTTGATTGCTTTAATTACCTTCAAGGGAGGACTGATTTTTTGTGAGACATATTTAACATTTCTGTCCATTGTTAAGTTAGGGTCTGCAGTAATCTCAAACTTTTGCAAACAGTTTAAATTTTTTCATAACAATTTCGGTTGAATTGGGATTAAGCTTCTGAGGTAGTGAAAATAAATCTATATATAGGTAGAATCCCATTTTAATAATCTTTGGAAAGTTATAAAAATCACTTTTGAGAGTAAAATTTCATTAAAATGAAAGTCTGTTTCTACATTTAAAAAATATGAGATTATTAAGAATTTTAGGTAGTAACAAAGTTTGGTTTGGGGTGAAGTATACAGAAGGATAGTTGTTTGTTTGAATCCAACACAAAAGTTTCAGAGAGGGTAAATAATGCTTTGATCTTTTCTTGTAGCTGGTTTGAATACCAGCTGCACCAATGTTTTAAATTTAACATGTTTTAAAAATGTTATTTTGTTGTTTTTTAAGTTTGTTTGTATTTTGTTTTTGATTATTGACCTTGGAAACAAAACCATTATTTGAGAGTGGTGAAGTTTGTGAAGTGACAGGTGTCTTGGCTATATAGATCACAGATAAAGTGATTTATTTGATACATTAGTATTCGTAAACTGACTTTTTACTGGTAATGAATCAAAAGTAATTTGTGGTCTAGCTTCAGAGTATTTTATGCATTTTTCTCCTTTTCATAATCTGAGTATTATTCAAACAATTCGTGGCTCAATACAGCCTGTCTGGTCCTGATTTAAACTGAGTACTTCCGTGTTGCAGTTCTCACCAGCTGAAATGTCTGGATGTTTTTACTCCTAGTGAAAACAAAAAAATCAAACTGTGTGCTCCCCATATCCTACTATAACTCTAAAACATATCTCCAATATCCTTTGCTTAATATAATGATTATTTAAATGTATTAATTCCCAGTATGTTGATGTTTTTATTGGTTAAAGTGTCTGTTTGGTAGACAAATATTGAAAACACCAGGCTCCATATTTAATTCTGTTCTATATTAGCAAAATCAAAGGATATGCTCAGGACATGGAATAAACTTAAATTGGCAATACGATGACCTGATGGTAATTGTTGAAATGGGATTCTAACTCTATAGTGTAGCTAAGTGAAACTATGAATTTAAATATGCTGTTTTAATTATTCCAGAGCATTCCCCATATGGTCCCTCACCATTGGGTCGGCCTTCATCTGAAACGAGAGCTTTTCTCTCTCCTCCAACTTTGTTGGAGGGTCCACTCAGACTCTCACCTTTGCTTCCAGGGGGAGGAGGAAGAGGTATATTGTTTAAATATCTTTATTACTCTAGATTTCTTCCTTACTTTATATTTTCATTTCAACTTACCTTAAAAATGATCTGTAAACTAAACATTTGGAAAATACAGGCATTCCTTGCACTTATTGGAAATAACTTTTATTTGGAAAAGGAGCTCTATGACATCTAATTTTAATATATTTTTCTCTTAGAAACAGTGCTATATTGGATTACATTTTGATCAAGGACTTGATATGTATCTTTTTAAACCATATTTTTGACTTCTTAAAAGCAATATATTACACGATGTAATATAAAATTTTATAAGACTACCTAAAATACAATAACAGTATAACCTAGCATAAAATTGTGTATATACAATAACAGTATAAACTAGCATAAAATTGTGTATCTATAAAATATATATATACACACACACATATATATACACACACATATATATACACATAAAATTGTGTATATATAAAATATATATATATATATAATATATATATACATGTGTGTGTATATATATGTATTTTTTGAGATGGAGTTTTTACTCTTGTTGCCCAGGCTGGAGTGCAGTGGCGCGAGTTCGGCTCACTGCAACCTCCACCTCCCAGGTTCAAACAATTCTCCTGCTTAAGTCTCCCGAGTAGCTGGGATTACAGGAACATGCCACCACATCTGGCTCATTTTTTTTGTATTTTTAGTAGAAATAGATTTTGCTACCTTGGCTGACCAGGCTGGTCTCTTAACTCCTGACCTCAGGTGATCCACCCTCCTCAGCCTCCCAAAGTGCTGGGACTACAGGTGTGAGCTACCATAAAATTATATTTTGATGAAACATTAAAATTTGGAATTAAAAAAAATTTACATTGGTATCATGAGCTTTTTGTTGCAGGAAATCAGAAAGTGAAAGAATCTTTTTATAGACTCAAGGAAATCAGTAGTGCTCTTGTAGGCAGATTTTTGATGAGAACCTCTACTGTGGTCTAAACCATTTGTTAATACATTGTGAAACCAACCAGGATTGTCTATTGTCAACCCCTTAGGTGTTGTTGAGAATTTCTGTAGCTACCTCAGACCTAAGCATTAGCTATTCTGCATTTATCTCATCAACATTACCCTGGTGTTATAAAAGGCCCTAGTACCTTTGAAAACTCCTGCGTACCTGGAGTTTTCCTTTTTTGATCTCCCACCGTAGTTACTTTGTCAAGTTGTTTTAAAGTTTTCTGTTAATTTGTATTGAAATTCAGAGATATAGAGCCCTATTTATTCCAAAATCAGAAGTCTTACGTTTTCCGTTCCAAGTCTGTGTTTTATAAGAGCTGATTAACTTCTTCACCAGTGAAACATTCTCACTCTTTGTATCAGTGATTTTAACAGATTGAATTTGAGATAGGAATATAAAGTAATGGATCTAAATAAAAACAACAAATTAAATCCAACAAATCAAAATTCATATACTCAGATGACTATTACTCATCTAAATAGTATCTCAGGAAGTCTCTGTATTTGTTAGTTGAAGCTGCCGTTATTCCAAATACTTTTGGAACTCTTCCTTTGAAATTGCTGTCAAAGAATATGAGAAAAATCAACTTTCTGCTGTATGGTCATGAGATATTCTCCCTTTGCCCATATATTGTTTGTATCCTCTTTCTCCAGCCTCATTTTGCTACACTTAGAACTGTTCTTGTCTACCTCCCAGTCGCCCCTGTAGATTGGGCCACAGCCTGGGGTCCCTTCAGAGCCTTTGCTTGTGTTGGTTTTGAACTGGAAGCTCCTAGGGAAAGGGACTGCCCTATAGACTGATACTTACAGCCTAAGGGAGGCTTTGCATTAAGCACTTTAGGAAAGGGACTGATTTTGACATGTCTGCTGCAAGCTTAGGACTTAGTTCCCTAAGTCCATCCTCACCCCTCCATTTTTTTACCTTGACTCACACCAAGAAGTGTATTTTATAATATGTCATATTGCACATCAACATAAATATAATTGAAACCTGCTACATATAATAGTCTTACCATACAGTTTTGTTGCTTTCTATTCGGTTTTATCTTGTTTCATTAATTAGCATTATTTTTAAAATTTCACACATCACAAATGAGTAGGAGCTAGCAGTCTGAAAAAACAGTGCCCTAGAAGTAAGGGTATAATTGGCTAAACTGCAAATATGAATCACTGGAAATCGAATTACATAAGTCAAGGATTGCTTGTAGTCAATTGAATATTTGAAATGATTAAAATTTACCTTTGATTTCTCCTCTTCTATCTCCTCTCCTATTCAATTTAAAGATACAATGTGTTTAGATTATCTGCAAGGGTATTTTACTATTTGTTTAAAAAGCTACAGAAGTTCTAGGTAAGTTGTCATTGGTTCTTACAGAGTTTATTTGAACTAAAAGTTTCTATGATCCACCAAAGGAGGATGGAGAGTACCCATTGTTTTCCTTACTTTTACTATCTTTTTAATTTGAAGTTTGGATGAGTGATACATTTGAATAATATTGAGTATAAGTAGAACAATTTCTTTTTAGAGCACATTGTATGTAACTTTTGTTTTGAATAGAAAACTTTAATCAGTAGTATTTTCAGGTTTGTAATTTTCACTGGGTAGTCAGTTGGCCTGTAGCTTTGGTCTTCTGGAAGTAAGCAATCAGGAGGGAAAGCCTTTGAATGTCTCTTTTAAATCCCTGTGCTTCATTCCAGATGAACTCAGCCTGACTGATGCTTGCACATTTTCTGTTTTCCCATCCTTTTTCTTCTAATGAACTAATTATTAGGATGAAGAAGCTAGAAGGAAAGATTTGGGGAATTTAATAGAATGTATATCCGTAAGGAAAAATGGCAGTTTACTTCTTGATTTAAAAACCAGTTGATCTGATTCTAGTAAAGGGAGTAGGTGGAAAATTTGTTTTAATGATTACTATATATTAAACATGAATGCTTATGATGCTGATTTGTACAAGTTACCAAGAGAAGTTAAAATTAATTTTGGTTTCTTCTCTTAAAGGAAGTATTGAAATGGAATAAGCATTTTAGTTAGACTTTTTTTTTTTTTTTTTTTTTTTTTTTAGACGGAGTCTTGCTCTGTTGCCAGGCTGGAGTGCAGTGGCGTAATCTCGGCACACTGCAACCTCCGCCTCCTGGGTTCAAGCGATTCTTCCCCCTCAGCCTCCCGAGTACCTGGGACCACAGGCGTGTGCCACCATGCCCAGCTAATTATTGTATTTTTAGTAGAGACGGGGTTTCACCATGTTGGCCAGGATGGTCTCGATCTCTTGACCTCGTGATCCGCCCACCTCGGCCTCCCAAAGTGCTGGGATTACAGGCATGAGCCACCGCGCCCGGCCTAGACTTCTTTTTTGTTATTTACTGATTTTTGAGATAGTCTCACTCTGTCGCCCAGGCTGCAGTGCAGTGGCGCGATCTCTGCTCATTGCAACCCCCTACTTCCTGGGTTCCAGCGATTCCTGTGCCTCAGCTTCCCCAGTAGCTGGGATTACAGGCGCGTGCCACTACACCTGGTTAATTTTTGTATTTTCAGTAGAGATGGGTTTCACCATGTTGGCCAGGCTGGTTTTGAACTCTTGACTTCAGATGATCTGCCCACCTTGGCCTCTCAAAGTGCTGGGATTACAGCCATGCGCCACTGTGCCCGGCCATTTTAGTTAGCCTT
This sequence comes from Cacajao melanocephalus, assembly GCA_963573385.1. Lineage (NCBI taxonomy): Eukaryota > Metazoa > Chordata > Mammalia > Primates > Pitheciidae > Cacajao > Cacajao melanocephalus. Next base: position 13,402 of record CAUYLG010069764.1, read on the forward strand.
TTTTGTTTTTTATGAGACGGAGTCTCGCACTGTCACCCAGGCTGTAGTGCAGTGGTGCAATCTCGGCTCACTGCAGTCTCTGCCTCCTAGGTTCAAGCAATTCTCCTGCCTCAGCCTCCCGAGTAGCTGGGACTACAGATGTGTGCCACCACGCCCAACCAGCATTTTTGTGTTTTTGGTAGAAATGGGGTTTCACCATGTTGGCCAGGATGGTCTCGATCTCCTGACCTTGTGATCCACGTGCCTTGGCCTCCCAAAGTGCTGGGAATATAGGCATGAGCCACTGTGCCTGGCCCTTAGACTTTTATTGAAAAAAAAATTGTTTTCTGGGTGCAGTGGCTTACACCTATAATCCCAGTAATACGGGAGGCCAAGGTGGTGGGATTGCTTGAGCCCAGGAGTTCGAGACCAGCCTGGATAACATGGCAAAACCCTGTATCTACAAAAAATACAACAATTAGCAAAGTGTGGTTACACATGCCTGTTGTCCCAGCTGCTTGTAAGGCTGAGGTGGGAGGATTGCTTGAGTCCAGGAGATGGAGGTTGCAGTAAGCTGAGAATCGCACCTCTGCACTCCAGTCTGGGAAACAGTGAGACCCTGCCTTGCTGTTCTTGAGAATAATAAGCTTTTGTTTCCAGGACAATATAATTTTGAAAACACCCCTTTTCCCCCTCAATGACAGATAAATGAGGTATTAATGTATGTTATGAATGTTAAAACATTTTTTATATTTGTCTTTTCCATTTTAATTGAATATGGGTTTTATTTGTTTTTTTGTTTTTTTTTTGTTTGTTTTTTTTGAGATGGAGTCTCACTCTGTCACCCAGGCTGGAGTGCATTGGCATGATCTCGGCTCACTGCAGCCTACTCCTCCCAAGTTCAAGTGATTATCCTGCCTCAGCCTCCCTAGTAGCTGGGATTATAGGCACTTGCCACCACGCCTGGCTAATTTTTGTACTTTTAGTAGAGACGGGGTTTCACCATGTTGGCCAGGCGGGTCTTGAACTCCTGACCTCGGGTGATCTGCCCTCCTCAACCTCCCAAAGTGCTGGGATTACAGGCGTGAGCCACTGTGCCTGGCCCTGAATATGGGTTTTAAATTAAGGTACTATCTTTTCTGTGGTCATAAGAAGGGGACTTTAAAATTATTCGCCCCTTTATAAATGTAAATATACCAAATTTTCTTATCCAAATGAATGTTAGCTCATTTAAAGTGATTATTTCAACAGTGCTGTTTTTTTGAAACTATTGTTTTAGACTTGTCTTCAGAACTTATGAATTCTCCTTTTGAATGTGAATTTGATATTTAGAAATTACTGAAAGCCATGTAGAGCCAATTTACCTGTTATATATAATGTTTTAAATCAGGCTGGTTAAAATCATTTTTGGGCAGAAGTGTTTCTTATCTTCTCATTGACTGTTAACACTACTCATTGAATTTGGGCAGAAGTGGAGAGTCATGTTTTAATATTGAGATGCAATTTTTTGCATGGTGCTATTTATTTATTTATTTTTAAAATATGGAGTCTTGCTCTGTTGCCTGGCTGGAGTGCAGTGGCGTGATCTTGGCTCACTGCAACCTCCGCTTTGCGGGTTCAGGCGATTCTCCTGCCTCAGCCTCCCGAGTATCTGGGACTACAGGTGTATGCCACCACACCTAGCTAATTTTTGTATTTTTAGTAGAGATGGGGATTCATCATGTTGGCCAGAATGGTCTCCATCTCTTGGCCTCGTGATTGCCTGCCTCGGCCTCCCAAAGTGCTGGGATTACAGGTGTGAGCCACCGGGCCCAGCCTGCATGGCTTCTAAATTAATCTGAGTGCATTTCCAAAGGAGTTTTTCTGAAAAATACTTTAAATAGTAGGAAAATTACCAAAATAGACATATAACTGCTAAGATGACTGTTTTAAAGAAATCATGCTCATTTGGATTATTGTAATATTAGTTTAAGCAAGAAAATCATTTATTTTTAAAAATCATTGTATTTTATATTCATTTATTTTAATATATTTGTTTTATATATTATATTTTTTATTTAATCATTTATTATAATCACTTATAATTATCCTGCTACATCTGGCATAGGAATCATTATAGCAATTTACTTTCTACACCCTTACTTTTCGGATTTTGTATTTATGATTTAACCACTGATTTTATGTGTAAAACAAGTATATAAGACTTTTTAAGATGAAACAAATTTGTATGTTTTTTTTCTTTAATTAGGCTCAAGAGGCCCAGGGAATCCTCTGGACCATTAGATTACCAATGAAAGAGAAGAATCAAGCTGTGCTATGTTAACCAATCCTCACAGGGCTCCTTCTGACACTGTGTCCCTGTCACCTCTGTGGGAACAGGACCATAGGATGATGTTTTCTCCACCAGGACAATCATATCCTGATTCAGCTCTTCCTCCACAAAGGCAAGACAGATTTTATTCTAATTCTGGTAGACTGTCTGAACCAGCAGAACTCAGAAGTTTTAATATGCCTTCTTTGGATAAAATGGACAGATCAATGTCTTCAGAAGTGGAATCCAATAGAAATGATACCAGAGATGATCTTGGTAATTTAAATGTGCCTGATTCATTTTTCCCTGCTGAAAATGAAACAACTGGCCCTGGCTTTGTTCCTCCACCTCTTGCTCCAATCAGAGGTCCATTGTTTCCAGTGGATACAAGGGGCCCATTCATGAGAAGAGGACCTCCTTTTCCCCCCACCTCCTCCAGGAACCATGTTTGGAGCTTCTCGAGATTACTTTCCACCAAGGGATTTCCCTGATCCACTACATGCTCTATTTGCAATGAGATGTCTATCCACCATAGAGTTTTCCTCCTTACCTTCCCCCAAGACCAGGATTTTTCTCCTGACCCTCACATTCTGAAGGTAGAAGGGTTAATTCTGCCTTCAAATGAGCCCGCTACAGAACCACAGCAAGAAACCTGACAATATTTTTGCTGCTCTCTTCAAAGGTAATTTTGACTGATCTCATTTTCAGTTTAAGTAACTGCTGTTACTTAAGTGATTATATTTTTGCTCAAATTGGAGCTTAATGGGATTACAATTCTCAGGATAGTATTTTGTAAATAAAGATGATTTAAATATGAAAAAAATACTCATAAATATCACTTCAATAGTTACATCAGGGAGGGTGCAATGGATCATGCCTATAATCCCAGCACTTTGGGAGGCCAAACTGGGAGGATCTCTTGAGCTCAGGAGTTCAATACTAGCCTGGGCAACATAGTCAGACTATGTCTCCACACAAAATTTTAAAAATTAGCCAGGTGTGTTGGTGTGCCTGTAGTCCCAGCTACTCAGAAGGCTGAGACAAGAGGGTGCTTGAGCCCAGGAGTTTGAAGTTATAGTGAGCTATTATGTGTCACTGCGCTCCAGCGCGGGGAACAGAGTGAGACTCTTGTTTCTTAAAAAAAAAGAAAAATTACATCATATCCAATTTTATAAATAAACCATAATTTACTTAATTGTGATACATTTCTATTCCCTTACTACTGAGTATTTAGGTTATTTCCAATACCAATATTTATTTTCAACTAACAACCCAAATTTTGAAAGCTTTCAACCAGATTCTTACTGAAAATTCTCTTTACCAGTTTTCAATATGACAAAAGAAATCCAAGCTATAATTAATTTTTCCATATGAGATATGTTATACCATTTCACAACTGCAAAGACAAATTTGAAACCACAAAAACCAAATGTGTAGGCTCACCACAGAGTAAATGATCTTACGATCTACAAGTTACCTCTGGGCCTCTCTTACAGCTCAGTGCATTCATGGCAGCCCCTCAACACTACCTAGCCACCTCTCTGGGAGACATGGAATGTCACCAAAAGACAACAGACCTCAACCTGGGGACAGAACCCTAGCTTTTCTGGGAAGGCTCCTCTGAACCCCAGACAGGGTTGATGAGCCTCCTCTGTTCTCCTGCAGACCCTTGGTTTCCCTCCACCATAACCCTCTTAATTTTGGCAATAGTCTGTTTAGGAGTTGGTCTTCCAGACCCTCTCGCACTCTATCTCTGTATCTTCATCTGGACCTGACACAAGATTGGCACTTAGGAGATATTTATAGAACAATATAACATTAATGTTTTTTGAACATCTACCATGGGCTAGACTCTCTCTCTATATATATATATAAATTCAGTTAAGTCTTACAGCAATCCTATGAAGTAGCTACTGTTCCTTTTCTCATTTCACTGTTAGGGACATTAAAGTACAAACAGGTTAAGTTATTTGCCCAAATATAGATAACTAGTTCATAGCAGAGCAAGGATTTGAATCTAGCAGGCTGGCATTAGAGCACAGGTGCTTAATAGCTACTTTAAGAAAAATTGCTAATGGATTTGTGAAATATTGATAATGAAGCCTACTCAGAGGATTTTACAGGGATATAGAGAGCACTCATGAGGATAAGTGCCATTAGGATAGAAATCATATGTCACCCCTGTATGCCTAGCACATAGCTTGCTACAGACTACATCATCAATAAATGCACAGTGAATGAGTACTATAGAAAGGCAAGGATGAGAAAAGGCACAAGAGAATATGAATTTTTTTAATGTTATTACATTTATTATTTACTTTCTCTGTTCAATATAACTAGTAATGCATGTTCCTTATGGAAAATTTAAAAAATACAGATGAGAAAAAATAATTTTATTATGAAATATATAATATACTAAAATACATAACTTATGTAAAGTATTCAGAAAAATAATGAAATGAATGTTGACGTAGCCATCACCCAGTTTAAGAGATGGGACCTTAGCCAATTCCTTGAACCCCTGTGTATCCTTCTTCAATCTCATCACTTTCCTCTCTCCATAAACAACCATCCTCCTGAATTTTGTTTTTATCATTCCTTTACTTTTCTGTATACATTAATCATATGAATGTATCCCTGGACATATGTTTTGCATGTTTTTGAGCTTAATGTAAGTAGACTTGCATGAAATGTATTATTTGGAGACTTGCTCTTTTTTTCATCAAAATACTATACTTTTAGATTCATCTATGTTGTTGCATAGGTTTTTGTTTATTTATTTTTACTCTTATTTTTATCTTTTTAGAGATGGGGCCTCGCTCTGTCCTCCAGGCTAGAATGCAGTGGCACATCATAGCTCACTGTTACCTTTAATTCCTGGGCTGGAGGGATTCTCTCGCCTCAGTCTCCTGTGTAGCTAGGATTACAGGCGCACCGCTACGCTGCAGTAGTTTTTATTTATTTATTTATTTTTTTTGTAGAGACAGGATCTGGCTATGTTGCCCAGGGTGATCTCAAACTTCTGGCCTCAAGTAATCTACTTTGCCCTTCAGAGTGTTGGGATTACAGGTGTGAACCACTATGCCTAGTCAAGTCTTACTCTTGTATAGCCTTCTTTCGTATGACAATACCACAATGTATTTATCAATTCTCCTAAGATGAATATGAAGCTGTTTTTCACTTTTGCTATTATAACCACTGCTATCCTGACGTTTATTTTTACATTCCTTCTGACACACGTACAAGCATATTACCTATGAATGAATGTTTGTACATTTTCAAATTTAGTAAATAATGCCAAAGGTACCAATTTACATTTTCACAATTAAATTATATTTCACACTAAAAAATATATTTATACAAAAAAATATAATCCACAATGAAAAAATATATAAAGAATCACCTGAGGCACAGTGGCTGATGCCTGTAATCTCTGCGCTTTGGGAGGCCATGGTGAGATGATTGCTTGAGGTCAGGAGTTCAGAATCAGCCTGGGCAACATCGTGAAACCCTGTCTCTACAAAACAATTAAAAACCAGTCAGGTGTGGTGGCACAGGCCTATAGTTGTAGCTACTTGAGAGACTGAGGTGGGAGGATGTCTGGAGACTGGGAGTTCAAGGCTGCAATGAGCCATGGTCATACCGCTGCACTCAAGCCTGCGCGACAGAGCAGGAGCAAGGGTCTGTCTCTTAGAAAACAAAAAAGAGAGAGAGAAAGAAAAAGGAATCAAGAATCACCTGAATCATCACTTAGTAAACACTGATAATATTTTGGTGTATAATTAGCCAGATATTTCTCATACATACACAGGTTTTATTAAAATAGTTATAAAACACAAATCTTTTTGGAGCTTTCTGTTTTTACTTAAAATGTGTGATCAGCATTGAAAAATCAATGTTTTATGAACGTGCTGATGCTTATGCTTCTAGAAACATTATTAGACTAATCATCACTCCCAATTCCAGACACTGAGACTCTACTCTGATGCCATCCTGATGACCCAGGAAGGCATTAAACCCCAGCTGGACCCCAAGCCCCACTCTCAGGCAGCGTTAGTGCTAGGGCCTGATTTTCTCATAAGGCCTGATTCTCTCATAAGGCTTATTTTCTAAACTCAGAAGAAACTTGGATTGTACAGAACAAAAGTCAATTTCAAGCTCCTTGAGAGAGCTAGACTTCCTGTGTCCCCTTGTGTCCCAGGATTTCCCCTTGCAGCCCTTTTCTGTACCTTGGCCGCAGGCCACCTGATGCCATGTCGCCTGCCAGTGCCCCATGTTCTCTCCCGTTTACTCCCGATTGGAGTCTCCTCTGTTACATTACATCTTTCAAAACTTTCCATAGGAATCTGCAAAGTGAACTGAACATCTACTATCAACCAAGATTTAGTGTTGGGAATACAGAGCAAAATAGCATAACTCCCAGTTTTGACCTGGTAATAAATGAAATATGACAAAACACGCACAAACCAAGTTAGTAAATTCACTTTCTAATAAATATTTAAGGAACCCCAGCTGTGTGTCAGGCACTCTTCTAGGCAATAGAAGAGGGAAAACAGACAAATCTCAAAGGTCAAAATGGTTTTTTTTTGGAGAAAGAGTCTTGCTCTATTGCCCAGGCTGGAGTGCAATGGTGCAATCTTGGCTCACTGCAACCTCTGCCTTCCAGGTTCAAGTGATTCTTCTGCCTCAGCCTCCCAAGTAGCTGGAATTATAGGCATGCACCACCATGCCCGGCTAAGTTTTATATTTTTAATAGAGATGGTGTTTCACCATGTTGGCCAGGCTGGTCTGGAACTCCTGACTTCAGGTGATCCACCCACCTTGGCCTGCCAAAATGCTGGGATTACAGGTATGAGCCACTGCGCCTGGCCCAGGATTACCTTTTAAAATCTTAAAAGCAATCCTGTGAATTAAGAACTAGCTTTAGCTGTTATTGACAGATGATGAAACTGACAAAGTGAGATTAGATATTTCACCCAATGGCAGCCAGATCATAAGCAGCTGAGCCTAGGCTGGAAACCAGGCAGTCTGGTGTCAGAGGCCATGTTCTTATTTGCTGTGCCACGCTGGCCGTGTGAATTTGGAAGAAGGGGCTGTGCTGGATAGAGAGAATTGGAGGTCTCCTTAGAGGCCAGCACTGGGTTTGGTTTCAGTTTGCATCCGAAGTGTAGGCAATGAGGCTTAAGAGGTCTGCAGGGACAATGCCATCAAGGGCCTACAGGGTTTTAAGCAAGAACTTGATGTGGGTTACATATGCCGAGGGAAGGACAGATTGAATTGGGAAAGACTGAAGACACGGGGTCTGCAGAACAGACTATTGCAGTGATAGGGCAAGTAGTGATAATGATGGAGAGGAAAGGACAAATTCACAGATGTTTAGAGGGTAGAATCAACAGGATTGGAAGAGAGACTGTGTGGAAGGGTTGAAGGAGAAGGAAGAGGTAGGTTTCCAGCCATTCCTAGCTGCTGGGCAAACCAGAAAATTAATCTGGGTACAGTAGGTTGTTGGGGGTGGTTGGTCAGAGCAGAAGGTAGAGAAAGCATTTCTGGGCAAGAAACAGACTGCAAGGGCTTGAAAGGGCAAGAGAAAAACAGGCAGAATGAGACGTTCAGAGTGGCTGACTTGTGTGCAGAGATGAGGGAGGAGTGAGGACAAATATCAGAGACTGAAGATGGAAAGACAGGCTGGGGCTCAGTATGCCGTGATAACAGATTCGGGGTTTATCTTAGCTTTCAGGAAAGGGAATAACATGTTTAAATCCATGTGTTAGAGGAAGTAAATTTGGATTTGGGAATTTTTTTTGTAGTAGGGCAGGGTAAAGAGGAGGGGGGAGATCAGGAAAATCGATTAGAAGGCTGTGGCAAATCATCTTGGCAAAGGATAGAACAGTCCGATTAAACTGCAACATAGGTCCCGGACAGTCCTTGCACTAGCTTTCCCAGAGAGAACTTCAGGGCTCCTTGCTTGGTGGAGAAGAGCTGAGGTTTACCAAGTCAGCTCCTGAGCCCAAAATACCCGAGCCACACCCTGGGAGGTAAGTCACCACACAAACCAGCAGAGTCAGCAGCCTTTTTCCACCTAGAAAGTTGTTACAAAATAAATTTCACAAAATGGAGTAGTAATTGAATACCTCTAATTTGATTATTTTGTTTCAAATAAGGTTATGGAAACATCAACAATAAAAAAAGTACCCTAAAGACACTGGCCTTGTGCACAGGAATTCCTTCCTTTCAACATTGCCTGTAAGCCAAGCCCTCTCTTTTCTTTAACTCGTAATTTCTATCTGTCATACGTGGTGCCTGATTTTCCTGTAACTACCCCAGCACTGTTACCGTCTGGAGGCTGACCCAGATCTCTATCTCTAACCCAGATCAGTCTCCACAGCTTCGGCTCTTGAATCAATCAGAATCATGTTTTGCTGCAGGTGACAGAAAACCAGTTCCAGTGCCTTAACCAAAGAAGGGTTTATTTTTCTCAGGTGGTAGACAGCCCAGGGCCCTGCCACAGCTCCACAGTGCCAGAGTCCTCCTTTCTGCTCTGCCCTCCTTAGGATATGGTCTTCATCCTCATGGTCACAAGATGGCTGCTTCTTTTCCAAGAAACTCATCTCTGTTTAGGCAGGACAAAGGAGGAAGCGCAAGGGTAAAAAGCAAATGCCAGCCAGGGCTGTCCATTGCTATCAAGAAAACAATAGCCAGGCCAGGCAGAGTGGCTCACACCTGTAATCCCAGTACTTTGGGAGGTTGAGGCAGGAAGATCACTTGAGCCCAGGAGTTCAAGACCAGCCTGGGTAACGCAGTGAGACCCTGTCTTGTCTCAGAAGAAAGAAAGAAAGAAAGGAAGAGGGAAAGAGAGAGAGAAAGAAAAGAGAGAGAGAAAGAAAGAAAAAGGAAGGAAGGAAGGAAAAAGAAAGAAAAAGAGAGAGAGAAAAGGAAGGAAGGAAGGAAGGAAGGAAGGAAGGAAGGAAGGAAGGAAGGAAGAAGGAAACAGCCTCTTCAGAACCTACACCTATTAATATTCACTTAGAGCTCTTTGGTCAGAACAGGGGTCTCATGACCAACCATAGATAGTCTGGGAAGACTGGCAAGAGAGTCTAGGAGAGTGGATGTTTTAGCTGGGCACAGCACTGTCCAACAAAATTGGCTTTTGTTAGGAAAAAAGTAGGGGGACAGTATATTCAGCAAGCAACTGACAGGATCTCCCATAGACCAGCATTTCCAGCTATCTACTGGACAGCTCTCCTTGGATACTTCTTTTTCTTTTCCTTTTTTTTGAGATGGAGTTTCACTCTGTTGCCCAGGCTGGCGTGCAATGGTGCGAGCTCGGCTCACTGCAACCTCCACCTCCTAAGTTCAAACAATTCTCCTGCCTCAGCCTCCTGAGTAGCTGGGATTAGGTACCTTCCATCATGCCCTGCTAATTTTTCTAGAGACGGGGTTTCCTTCCTTCCTTTCCTCCTTCCTTCCTTCCCTTCTTTCCTTCCTTCCTTCCTTCCGTCCCTCCTTCCTTCCTTCCTTCCCTCCTTCCTTCTTTTCTTTCTTTCTTTCTCTCTCTCTCTTTCTTTCTTTCTCTTTCTTCCTTCCTTCCTTCCATCCTTTCTTTCTTTCTTTCTTTCTTTCTTTCTTTCTTTCTTTCTTTCTTTCTTTCTTTCTTTCTCTTTCCTTTTTTGACAGTCTTGCTCTGTCACCCAGGCTGGAGTGCAATGGTGCAATCTCGGCTCACTGCAACCTCCACCTTCCAGGTTCAAGCAATTCTCCTGCCTCAGCCTCCCAATTAGCTGGGATTACAGGTGCCTGCCACCGCGCTCAGCTAATTTTTTGTATTTTTAGTAGAGATGGGGTTTCACCATGTTGGCCAGACTGGTCACGAACTCCTGACCTCAGATGACCCACCTGCCTTGGCCTCCCCAAGTGCTGGAAGTACAGGTGTGAGCCACCAGGCCTGGCCAAGAGATGGAGTTTCATCATGTTGGCCAGGCTGGCCTTGAACTCTTGACCTCAGGTGATCCACCCACCTCGGCCTCCCCAAGTGCTAGGATTACAGGTGTCAGCCACCGTGCCCTGCTGGATATTTCATAAGGATCTCAGATTTGCCATGTTCTACAGTTACCCCATTTTTCCTCCATACTGGCTTCTCTTCCACTGTTTTTTGTTTGCTTGTTTGTTTGTTTTACAATAGTGAAATTCACAACCATTGACCCACTTGTTAAAGAATGAGCCTTGGCTGGTGCAATGGCACATTCCTGTAACCCCAGCACTCTGGTAGTCTGAGGAGAGTGGATCTCTTGAGTCCAGGAATTCGAGGCCAGCCTGGGCAATATGGTGAAACCCCCATCTCTATAAAAAATTAAAAAAATTAGCCAGGTGTGGTGACATGCACCTGTAGTCCCAGCTACTCAGGAGGCTGAGGTGGGAGAATCATTTGAGCCCAGGAGGTTGAGGCTGCAGTGAGCTGTGGGCAACAGAGCAAGATCTGGTCTCAAAAAAAAAAAAAAAAAGGAAGAAAGAAAAAGAAAGAAAGAAGAAAGAAAGAAAGAAAGAAAGAAAGAAAGAAAGAAAGAAAGAAAGAAAGAAAGAAAAGAAAGAAAGAGGAAAAGAAAGAAGCTACACCTCATTATCTCCATGCAGCCTTATCCAGTGATCAGACCCTATGGATTCTTCTATCTCTCCATTTTCCTCTCTCCCCCACTACCATTGTCTCTGTCCAAGTTGTGATTGCCTCTGATAGCCCTGAGGAAAGTCTTGCCCTCCTTCAACCCCCCAACTATTTATTCTTCACACTGTGGCTGCCAGAGGGCTCTATCAATGTCCTCCTCCAAACAACAAAATAACTTTCAGTGATTTTCCACAACCTGTGGGATAAAGTCCAGACTCCCTGATACCACCAGCAAGGCTCTTCATGACCTAGTTCCTGCCCACCTCTCAAGCCTTGTTGCATTCCTAAAATACTTTCTGTTCCCTAAAAGAGCCCCTTCTCTCACTCCTGGACTTTTGTGAACATTTTCCCTTCAGCTTGAATCTCCCCTTCCCTTTCTGCCACTTTGGCTGTTTTTTAATCTTTCAAGTCTCAGCTCAAACCAGACTTTCTCCAGACTCTTCCTGATGGTAACATCACTCTGCATTGTAATCATCTG